>JAVQJG010196164.1:0-33564 GCA_036024015.1 Craterocephalus amniculus | reverse complement strand
AAGTGGGCAACTTGCAGGAAAAAGGGGGGAAGGAGAGCATAGGTAAGCAACCGACTAAGCACAATGTAAGGTTGTATGTTAGTTTAAAGATTAGACTTGTACTGTCAGACGCAAAAAATTTTACAAATCAATAGTCTTCACCAACAACCTAGCACTGAAGTTGTTAAATAGCTGGAGAAGAATCCACTGAGGCCCAGTCTTGATTCCACCCCTTAGCCCTACCCCTTCCTCTTTAACTAGAATGTGAAGGCAAAGGGCTGTTTTCAGGCCTACGGATTGAAGCCCCCCTCTTTCAAACATATCAGGATGCTGGTATGGCTCATTGTATACAAGACACACACACAGAGCTTATGATACTTCTAGCCTCTAACCACAGAAATAAAAATTAAGTGGATCGTTCTTGTTCCCCAAGTACAACCAGTTAAAACCTTTTTGCAAATTACAACATTGACGCATTTATTTCCAAAATATTCGTAGAGCGGTCAAACAGCACATTTTGCCGTCATGTGGAAACATCTACCTTATTGTAAAGTTTTTAACAGCAGTAAAACATTTTTTAACTTTGTGATTTTTTAAAAGGAAATGTGTTTATACGAGTCTTTCACAGCCATGTTCATTTCCCGTGTAAAACTCCTACACCTTTGCTGTGAAGACTACACCTGAAAAAGCTCTGCTGAAAGATATATTCACCCCTTCCCCTTGGCCCATCCCATTGCCCTGTAGGAGAATCGAGACACCCCTTGGTATCTCAGGAACATGCAAAACGAAGGGAAAGGGCTAAGGGGGAGAATTGAGATGGGGGCCTAAATATCAGTTGTTGAGTTTTCATTGCAATACTTATGTAACCATGATGTTCAGCACTGGTTTGGGAATATATGTGCATGTAATTATAGTTTCTAGATTCAATGTAGGAATATAGCTGCCAGGAAACTGACTAATTTGTCTGTTTGTCTTTCATTAGAGATGATGAATTTATGTTCAAGTGTCTGTGTTTGTTTTTTGTGGGATGTAGGTTTTTCCCCTGTATATTTTCCTATATTTTTTGCTTAAGTCTTGATGACAAAGTCACAAAGACACAATTAATAATTACAGATGATGCTGACCACTGTAATCTTTTTTATTTAGTTTTTTTTTGTCCGAGGGATTATGAAATTACAGATTTCTTATAAATGCATAGATGACTAAAAAGCAAAAAATGTGAAAAGCAATAGAAAAAGAGAAACACCATTACTTCAATATGATGAACTATCTCGTTATCTCAAGATGACAAGGACTATGGCAATATCTATAGGTCACTGTTTAATTAATTTATCCATCAATCAATCAATAGAATTGTATTTGTATAGCCCATTTCATGCAAAAGAGCATTATAAAGAGCTTTATGCAACATCTAATACTAAAACTATTTAGAAAAGAAAATCAAAAATTAAAATTGACCTTTCCCCTACCCAAGCATACAATCCATCCAAATAAAAAACACGCACCCAAGTCACCATTTCTCACACACTCATAAAGGTAAAGCATACAAAAGTGGACATAGGGGCTCTGGATGGTGGATGATAATTAAGAATATCTCAAAGACAGGATGGCCCGAGACCGTTAGCAGTCTTAAAAACCAGCAAAAGAACCTTAAAATCAACCGTGAAGTGGACTGGAAACCAAAGACAAAAACAAGGTATTTTTTGTCAAACAGTTCTGCTGAGAGAATAACATATCTCAACATGCATGACTTGAACATTCTTGTAATCTCTTGTTCACAAAGCTCGTTATCTTGTGATTATCAGTTGCAGTGAGCGGTTATCTTTTCAAAAGGTCAATTTGTCAAGATAATAAGAAAATTAACGTACTCATCAAATTAAATGAAGCTCTGTCAACTTGTTGTCACATGATGCTTCATTTAAACATGCAGACAGCTTCATCTTTTCCTTTATCTTAGGTGTTCAACCTTCTCACTGGGAAACGTTTGATGGCGCGCATCCCCCATGGGTGCAAAGCCATCCGAGAATATGAGGAAAAGGCTCTGATAAAGCAGAACAACGACCCAATGCATTTTTTAAGATTACACTGCTGTTGCCCATAGAGACTATAGGAAATAGTCTGAAGCGAGTGGATTTGTAAACAGTTAATGCCGCAGGTTTCAGACCAGTATTACTCATGTTACATGTAAACAACTGCACTCTTCTGGATGTGATGATTGCAATTGCGATTTTAATTAAGAAAGATTAATGGTTCAGCCCCCATTGCGACCACTCATACTTTTGCATCCTCACACAGGTCACTGCGGGATAATGTTTTTAGTTTGCTTTACGTAAACAAGCAGGTAAGCTATTTTGAAACAGAGTAACATCATCATGTTAAACATGGGATGAATGAAAAGCTGTTTACTGCATCAGGTAGGGTTAAACAACGCATTGACACCTGAAACATTAATTACCGCACTATTCCTCTTACATATCCACTTAGTTAAATCCAGACAGCCTATAGGGACTATATCCTCCAAACACTGGATCCAGGAGCTTCAGATTCAATACTTCTCTCCTACTCTTAGCGCCCCTGCACTGTTGCATTTAAAGCTATGCCCTGCAGCCCTAAGCAATAAAAAATGCCTAAAGAAAAGCAATACTTTCAGTGCAGCTGTACGCCCACTGCTCATCTCTCTAGTTCTTTCATTATTAGTTAATTAGCAGATTGCTTGTCCTCTTTTCACAGCAATTAACCACCTTCAAGCATTCTGAGCGAGATCATTCATAGCTTTGTCCCCTGCATTACCTTTCTCCCCACCCAAATGGAGCACACAGCCCTTGAAACCAGCAGAAGTGTGGGTTGGCACCCACTTGCTTTAAATGATCTCATATTTATGTGTTCTAATTGCGCCTAGTTGGCGTTGATAAATGCATCCGTGTTGCCACACAGGCCAGCTTATTTAATATGCTAATCATGCAGCAGGACAGAGGTTGAGGAATGCGGGGGTTAAAAGAATGGAAACCAATTTTATCCAATGTTAATTGAGAAGACAGACTGAAGGACATTTTCCCGAGTAGGATGGCATAAATGAGAATGTTTAACAGCAAAATGAAGGTTGGCATCCCAGAGGAAAAATTTGCATTTTCCTTTAATTTTTTTTTTCTTTTTCTTTTTTTTCTTGAATTGAATACTGTCAGCCATAAAACTCGGTCAGTATGTGCTGTTCTACTGTAAAGGATCCCTTGAAAGTTTATGAACCTTTTATATTACAGCTTACATGCAGAAGCTTTATATCAGTACAAAGCAGACTTTAAGAAAAGGCCATAACGTAACAAAAGAGTCTTTGCAGGGAGAATATAGTCCATTATCACATGTCCACAAGTGAATCGAGTTTCTTAGCCTGTGAGATTAGGAACTGATTTGAAGGTGAAATTCAGATGTTATCAGTCAATGGGAAGAGAAAAAGATATGTTTTTATTTAAAAATTAGGATCTGTCAAAAGTTTTGACAAGGGGTAGGGTTATGTGATGGCACCAATAGCCAGGGCCGGAGTGGAGCCAATTTTCCAGCTGTAAACCAGATAAATTAAAACATCTATTCACAATCATGACATTTTTATTACCAACAAGAGTACAAGTGTACACCTTTTATTGCAGAAATTATTTCCTGTAGTGATGCACCAAATTACAAAAACAGTGACTAAATAGACTTGTTTCCATGATTTCATATCCCCCCTTTATGAAAGGACCATCATTTGCAGCAGGTGCAAAAGCTAAACACAGAGCAGCAGGAGACTGTTATCACCCACACATCATCAAAATGAAAACCAAAATGTGTCTGCAATGGAAGCAACTAATGTTTCACACAAACCACACCCCCTCAGTCTCACACTGATAATCACCTTAAATTACTTGAAAATATTTTTAAACTTTTGGTCTAACTATGCAGTTTGAACTAGAATACTTTTTGTATAAACTGTGAGCACAAGAAATACAATTTCTGTGTAACGTCAACTTGATTTTGACCTTCCTCTCGCGATGCCCTTGTGTGACCTAGTTATTCTCAAGAATTTCAGATGAAAAGAAGTTAAAATCATGTCAGTTTTTCAATTTCCCCACTAATTCCTCATTACTTGAAATGGGATATGTTGAATTTAGTTTATTTTTCCATCCACATTATACTGAAAATTCCTAAAACAGAATTCCCAATGCAAACATATTTGTAACAGTAGCTGACCACAACTGATTAAAAACAGAGTATGGTGAATACCTTATTTTATTCATTATTGTTTAATTATTTAAAAAAAGATATCCACAAATTATTGAGGTGATCTCAGGGACATCACACTTCAATCTTAACCCATGTTGCTATTTATTGCAACACTAGCTCAGTCTCTTATGTTAACCCACAACTATACAAAAGTACAACTTCAGATTTACTGTGACAGTTCGCTCTAAATACGACTCATGCAGCAAACATGAATGCCTTGACATTTTACTAAAATCCAAGCAATAGATCAATCATGACAACAGCTTAAGTATTTCACAGCAACCAACAACACTTGAAGAAAAAGGTCACCAGTTAAACACACGCTGCCAGGAGAAAGTTACTGCCATTCAAAAAGTCCCCTGCTTTCCATCTGCAGCCTGCTAAAGATCAAATGGACAAGGACATTGTTGTAAAAATGAAATAGTGTTATGTTTGATTTGAAGACCTTGCATTCATAAAAAGCATGTCTAAATCTGTGGAACACGGTGTTACTACCACATTTTGGACCAACGTGGCAACATCTGTGCTTGTCATCACTAGTACAAAGATCAATAATGCTGGAGACAGTCTGTAGTCAATGAGAGCAGCTTAGCAGTAATAATGTACCTAAGAATTGTTTAGGGACAAGACAATGACTGTTTTAGTGAATTATTTTTCTTTTTATTATTTATTTATTTTACCTCAATCCAGTTTCCTGATTTAAAAGAGGAAGGTGTAATAAATACATGTGCCATGTTCCTGGTGTGAGGCCAGATTTGCACCAGACCCACTTCTTGAATTCTGTCATTTGTTACATTCAGGTCATATTAATGGATTAAAAAAAATAAAAAAAAATCTTTAACAGTTCAAACTTCCAAGCACCACTATAGCCTACCGTAGATGCCAAGAGACCAAAGTATCCTCTAAAAATATCTTCGCTTCTGCATGGTTGTGGAGGATTTTCAGCTCTTTCAGTTGATGTAATGCCTGGATTATTGGTCGCTGTGTGTATTTCTGCAGCTGGAACAAAAGTAGTGTGAATGCGCCGTAACAATACCAACTGTCAAATGCAGTGTGTTTACTGCATCCGGGAAATGCGCCAAATGGTGTTTCGTTATTATCTAAGTGTTGTCTGATTCATTTGAGCATGAGAACATATAGAGCTGTTTATTTTTTTTGTCGGAGATTCTCTTCACTTTTAATCAGTTAATAGTTCATTTACAGTCACAGAGGTATGCATTGCTCACAGCGCTGTGGCGTCATCTCATAGCGACGAGGCAAAAGTAAATACAGTTCTAAAAAGCAATGCTTATTGTTGCATGAAATTCTTTCTAAAGTCAAAATTGCAGGCAGTTGATCATTTAATCTAGAATTCAGTTGAGGTAAAATGTACCAATCTTTAAAATCTCTACTTCTTTGTGTGTAATGCAACTCATGTGCATGAATTGCTCACATCACAGTAAAATCATTGATTCTTCTGTTGTAAAAAGAGCATTTTTTCTTTTCTGGCGCTATTTTATCAGAATCAGTTAGGATCATTTTTAAAGCTGAATTACAAGCATTCAAGAAAAAATACAAAAGTATTTGCAGACCTCCCACTCAAAGAGAAGTGAAACAGTTAACGTTAGTTAACTTTCCTCCTTCTCCCCCCCTGTACACACTGTCAGCTTCTTTCTTTCTTCTTCTCTTCAATCAGGGCGACAACCTCAACCGACGTGGTGGTGTCCATCTGCGTTATATTTGCCATGTCCTTCATCCCCGCCAGCTTTGTCCTCTTCCTCATCCAAGAGAGGATAGGCAAAGCCAAACATCTGCAATTTGTCAGCGGAGTAAACCCAGCTGTCTACTGGTTGGCGAATTTTGCCTGGGACATGGTGAGTGCCAGCTTCCTCCAGATGTCTTTTCTTCTTGGGCCCTACAGTAGTCTTTTTGGGACTCTCTCCTGATTACCTGATGATTTAAAGTCAGCTAATCAAACATATGGTGGAGAATGATCCTTCTAGGTCAGTTTTAAAGGTACGACGCAGGTTTTAAGATTTTTTTTTCCCTCCAAGTATCCATCCTCTGTAACAGATTTTGCAGCTTTGACACTGCTTGCTGCTGGGAAAAGCTTCACCTGAGCAACAGTTACTGGCTGAGGCGTAATTATCGACAGCAACTGCCCCCGCTGGTTATGCTCAACAGGCTTACCGGTACTTTCCCTCAGGCATAATAGAAGTAAACATTTCATCAGGCACCTTTGGTAAAGGAAAGGCAGCAGGACACTCATCATTATGGTGGATAAATGCTGTCTGAGCGGAAGACAAATGCACCTAAGGAGCCAGTCTGAGGAATCTGGCCTGAGGCACATTGTATTACCATACATATTTATTCACAAAATGGTGGGCATTACAATGAAAGCTAATTTGCTGCCTAATATTTCAGGAAAATCTTCTTTGAAAAATGTGCAAACACATGATGTGTTTTGATATATTTATGAAATTTGATAATGTTCTCCGAAAGAATCTTTATCTGAGGTCGATCGAGTAATAATCTTCTTTTATTTTTATTGTTCCTTTGTATAGTTCCTTAGAAAAATTACAAATCTGCCAGTGAAAGATTTTTTTCCCCCCGCTTTGTTTAGAAAATGGATGGATTTATAGAAATGTCTCAAAAGAAATCAGTCTCTTTGATGAAAATTTCACCAAATCATTGTGCGCTTACTCGGTTCAGTGTGTCACTGAGTGACTTTTAGCTTCAGAGGACAGTCTGATGGGGTTTTTAACTCGCTGAAATAATTAAAAAGTTAAAGCTGGATGCATCCAAGCGCTAATTAAAAACTCTGCCACAGATATCATTATTACCCAGCCTTTTAGTTTGAAATATAAGGAGATGAAAAAACTGTCAAAGCATAATAATTTAGTCACAAATGTGCCACAGACTGACTTCTTAATCATGTACAGGCCTCTGCTCATGATGATAACTACTTATTTTCTGTTTGCTTGTTTCTGATTGTTACAGTGTAACTACATCGTCCCCTGCTTGATTGTGATTGTGATCTTCCTCTGCTTCCAACAAAAAGCCTATGTTTCCCCTCCTAACCTGCCTGCCTTGATTCTGCTGCTCATTTTTTACGGGTAAGTAATATTAAAAACAATGCATTTCCTCGTTAGCTTCATGCAGGTCTGAATTGTGTTTTTTCTTTTGTTGTTGTTGTCTGCAGCTCACAGTTCAACCTTTAATTAAAGCTGCAGTGAGCCAACAACTACTTTATTAGAGTGCCATTATATTCAATGTGCATTTTAGATTCTTCCAGAAATCACCTGTTTAAATTATATTGAATAATCAATCAGCATCAGGATCAACTTTATTGTTCCCAGAGGGAAATCTGTCATGGGCTAAGCTGTTTTAAATGGTTCCTACCCACATCCACCCCGTGAAAATTACATCTGACTTCAAAAGAAAAGAACAAGATCTTGTTAGCTAAATTTCACACTCCAAAACCTCTGTGGACACTTGCAGGGTGAAACACAGCATCCTTGAAAAATCACAGTTTCAGATTTGCCTAGTTGACAAATTCTCTTGAATATAAAATGGAATTAGAGGTGAACAATTAGAGGTGGTGTCGTGTTCAGGCAAGGACTATCTTTTGAAGTCCCATCAGAAAAAATAATGCATATTGGTGGAACAATACCGACTGTATCTTCTTTTAATTACGGCAAGGAGCGAGCCCAGTGAGCCGCTCATTCTTTGGACCAGCCTCGATGGATGTTTTGATGTCCATTAAGGAGGACGCTCGAATCATTTTGGACATTTCAGCCGGAAGAACATCAACATTAATCACACAATTGACAGAAAGTAATTACCAATAATAGTCTAGGCATGGGGGGGTGAAATATGTAAGCGCTTGTTTGACATAATTATACCCGAGTCAATGCCGCTTTGCACTATCTCAAGCAGCGCATTAATTCAAGTTGCTTCGCATTAATGTAAGTGGTTGTTGCTGTGTCTTGTGGCCATCAGATCCATTTGGGAAGTGAGTGTTTTATCCCAATATGAGTTTTAGCTATTGTTGTTTCATTGTTGTGTAACATCTGACTTATTCTCACGACCTCTTCTTTTGTAAAGAATTCATCAATCTGCTATTTGTGATACAAATTTAAATTGAAGGGCGCACGTTTGCCCTGCAGTGGGGTCAAGCTGGTCCATGAGAAAATGTATTTCATGAATGTAGTTTTTAAAAAGAGAAATAAAATTTTACTTTACATTGCATGCGAAAGGTCATGTTTTAGTAAGAGGTGTGACGCTGGATACCCACCATGACACCACTTCACTGCCTCACTCCTTCCACTCTGAACACAAAAACTTGATCTACTGCCAAGTGTGGGCGGCTTTTTTTTTTTTTTTCTTTCTCCAGTGTTTTTATGGGTCACTTACTTGAAATGCAAATGATCAGAAGAGGCTGGTGGTGTCATGAAATAGCACAGCTAACCTGGTAATCTACATTCATGAATTGCAGATGACTCACATACAGTTTCCCGATAATTTGATGTCTGCCACCACGGCTACCTGCGATGATGATCTGAACGAATACGGGCCAGAGCGCAGATCACCTCTGTCATTTTAACTTGCAGAGTTGAACTTAAATTAGAGGATCGGTGGCTTTGTACGGTACTACCTTCTCAGTTTGCATGTTTTTCTCCCATTAGATGGGCTATCACCCCCATGATGTACCCCGCCTCCTTTGTCTTCAGCGTCCCCAGCACGGCTTACGTGGTGCTGACCTGCATCAACCTCTTCATCGGCATTAACGGCAGTGTGGCCACGTTCGTCATGGAGCTCTTTGACGATGATGTGAGTGACAGCCTGAGCCAAAAACAAACACACACTGTTGTATAGGAAACGCTAGCTCTTTCCATCTCTCCTTTTAAAAGACAGTTTGAGAGACAGATGATACTTTTCACCATTCCTTTAAAGTCTTTCAAAGTAAATATTAGATATTTCAAGGAAATGATAACAAATCCTCTTTTAGATATGTGGTAAATAATAATTAGATAACTAGACATATTTCAGACAGAAATGACGCATCATTTATGTGGATCCATGGTTCAAGTTAAAAATACGTGTCATTTGCTTCACCTCCTGGCGCTCCTGGTCCTCTTGTCTTGTCCTGATTTCTCTGAATTCATTAGCCAAGTAAAGTAATGGTGACTTCCATAGGAGAAATACGGTAAATACAAGTTTTCTAAAGTAATTAGGAGTTTTCGCACGTCACTAATACTTAATTTTAGACTGAAACAGCACATTAAAGCAAACAATTGCTGATCGTCTTGGTTTCCTTTTACGATGTAGTCTTCTAGCTAAAAAGCAGGTGGTGCTCCTACAAAAAAACCACAATAAAGGCTGACTTGAATTGTAGATAAATACTCTGTGATGCCGAAGCAAAGTCATGTGGGAGGAGTGTGTACCCACCTTGTGTAGCCTTTAATACAATTCCTCTTCAGAAATCTTTTTGTTTTTTGTTTTTTTTTCTTTATTCACTTTAATGTTTAATCAGTTGCTGAGAATTGGGTCTTTGGAGAAGTTTTCTCATCCATATTTCAGCAAGCCTTCATTTTAACTGCAAGCTGCTTCGGTCTCAGAGGACTCAAAAGACAAAGACACCAAAAATGAGCTAAATAAGAAATGGAGAGTGTGGATCGGAGAGAAAGAGAGCGACAAAGAGGATCCGGGCTGTCAATCATTTTACTTTTGATTATAATTTAAATCAAACTTCATGAAAAAATTAGGCCATTTCCAAGTTGGCAGTTTATGTGTAGGGACTCTTAAAAGCATGATGATGTGGGAAATGATGATGTTTTTCTTTATTTGAACTAAATACGGCGGGACTGATTTGTAGATTTAATAGTTAACCACTCTGGGTTCATTTTTTTCCTTTTTTTTTAATTTTTTGTTTGTTTCCTTATACTTTGAATTTTCTAGCTTTGTGCTGATCAGCCGTTCCTTGTAAACAGGCACGACAACACATCACTCTGACAAGCTGCTCACACATCTGACGCTTCATCAGAATGTCTCCCTCAGACACGTTCCCATACTTCAAACGCAGTGTAATGTTGTCTGAAAGATTTCGCCTCGGCACAGTTCGTCCCGGCTGACACCGGGCGGCTTTGACTCGATGTTTCCTCTGGCGCCGCGCGACGATGTCATGGGATGTCTCCTAACAAAGCTGCCTCGTCTGCATTGTGATTTCATTATAAGCAGCATTCATTATCAATTTGTATTTTTTCACTTGGCATGTCTCTTCTGCCACAATTTTGTTGTCTGCACTCTCTTTATTTATTAATACAATGTGAGCGGAGCGTATTACTCATAAAGGGTGCCATTGTTGATAATTTAATGGGCAGCATGTCGCCCACAGGCAGCGTAAAGAGACGGATTTACAGCCTGCTTTTCTTGTTCGAGGCTTTAGGGAAACCGTTTTCTAGGAGACTCCGCAGTGACAAGGCTCCATTGCAATTCTTTTAATCTAACTTGATTTCGCTGATGATAATAGAGCCTCACAGGTCAACATCAATCATCGACTGCTACAGCACAGAGCTGATATCTCTTCATCAGCAGGCTCTTTACAAAACAGCCCAAGTAGATGTGACAGTGAACCGATTGGCTCCGGTTCTTCAGAGAGCGGAGATCCTGCACATGGCAGCTCAGTCAGCCTCGCGGCTTCGCCTCATCATCTGCAGACTCCTCGGCGGTGGCATCACTCGCTCAAACGTTCAAAACTACAGCTCAATTGTCTTCAGGCGCGGGGTGAATGCAGATCCCTTTTGGGCATAGCACCAATTTCTCCATGACAGGGAACGGAAAAGAGACGCAGAGTGAGGAAGGGGAGCAGTACTTTTACAGAGTCTGTGGCCTAGTTTTTGTCTGGAGGCCAATGGGAGATTTTCCTTCCCCTTTGGGCTGTCCGGCTCCCCACGGACTGCATCAATCCCAGCCTGCCTTATAAGCTCGAAGCAGTGTCTGAGTCAATACTTCCGCCACGTGCCGCTGGGAGATAACAGCAAGCGCACACAGATTTTTCCAGGGACGGAGGTAAAGGTGTTGTATAGCTAAGCATGTCTGTTTCATGTAGCATGATTGGATGCGTCCTGCATTGGAAGATGACAATATTGAAGTCCTGAAAAAAGAAAAAAAGAACTCCTGAAATGTTTGTGTTTTTACTCGACTACAGAAAACATTCTCAGCGAATCACTCAACCGTATATTCTTTCTGTTTCCTTGCGATCCCTGGCATTATTAATATACAGCATGCTGCGGGAATAAGCACAATAGCAATATAGGTCAGATAAGCATAGTGCATACTTTCCTTACTAAAGGCTGTGCATCGTTCACCCTACAACAAGAGCCTGCTGGAACTTCTTCATGAGCAACCAGTTAAGAAAAGATGTTATTTCACAGTTTGACCTTAAATTGAGTCAGATTTTTTTTAAATGTATTTATTTCCTTTCCATTTTCTGCTGGAAAGATGAGCCACTTTCAGCCAAGGTCATAGATGCAGTTGATTTCTTTGACTGTCATCTCTGCGTAAGCTCTGTGAATGCACTTTGTAAAGTCAGCAGTAGATTTGAATGTTTTTACATCTGTCGATATTCTGAGAAGGAAAAAAAATGTCAAATGCCTGTAAAACATCCCCTCTTATTGATCTCAACTGCCAGCTCTTCTTGAATCCTGATGTAAAAAGGAGTAAGGAATGTATTTATTCTCCTTTAAGGAAGCCAACTAGAAAAAAATCCAGTTTAGCTGTACACTGCTTGTATGATGTAAAACATTTACTTAGACTACAGAGTCTGCGTGTAGCTCTTTCTAAAGTACTTCTCAGTCTTCAACTAAATGTATAAATGTAGATAAAAGGAGCGATGAATTATTGCTGAACATCTGAGGGTTCGCTTTGACATGATCAATGAGACCTTTTCATCGTGGTCTCATATCTGCCTCAGAGGAACTAAGCCAGTGACCACCCACTCAAGGAAAAACGAAGAGAGTAATCTTGCATATACCCACTTTTGATCTAAAGCAGTGTATGTCTGGGTTTTTTTTGCACAAATAGAAAAGATTAAGTTAGATTGCTTTCTTCTTATTGAACCTGCATGCTCTTGTATGTTATGCACCATACAACCTTTTTTAAAGAGAAAGAAAGAAAATATTTTAAAAATGAGACTTCCCATGTAAATTGTGGTTTGCACAATGGAAATAAGTAGCTCTATGTCCTCTATATGATCAGATTTTATCTCATCTGCTAAACATGAAGCCATTCTAAAACATGACAGAAGGGAAGCCCAGATTTAACAAGTCTGTTACTGAAAGTAAATTGTTCCCCTGCTTATAACAAAGCAAAGGAGCAATATTTTTTTTTTCAAATGCTGAGGTGCAAACTAGACAGACATTTAGGAGATGTTCCTGGCTAACATAGATCTAAACCTGACATTGGGGTTGTTTTTTTATTTTTTATATTAAAGCTGGCAGACTTATAGGGCTTCATGCCCTTATCATAACTGCCTGCTGAATACTCGGTCACAGAGCCTTATTTCACTTCACCCTTACACACATCCATGCATACATTTTGGAACAATAATGGCCATCATCTGGAAATCTTTCACACAGCTTCAATAAACCATACTTTCACTCCCACCCCACCGAATCTTGATGCAGGCTTGTCCGTAAGCATGAATTTATAGTCCCTGTCCATGTACGCAAGACTTTTGAAGACTATGCTTCAATGAAGCAGTCTACATAATGCATGAATTTGGTTTTGAACGCAATGCCTCACCAAATTTAACGTTTGGTCCCTTTTGCCTTTTAGTCTTGTTCTCCTCTCTGACTTACTGAACTTTCTTACTTGCTTTTGACCTTAAACCTTCTGACTTGTTTTGATCTATAAATTTAGTTTTGTTTTGTTTCCTTTTCTAGGCTACCACTTAATTTTAGCCACGAGGGAAGAAATTACAGAAAAGTACACTAAAATGTAGGGGGAATGGAAAGTGTTTGCCAAGGAAAGAAGAGATTGAATACTTTGTGAAATGCTAAAAAATGGGTTTTTACTTGGTGTGTCTTTTTTGTTGCCATTTGTTTTTGTGTTGCATTATGAGAATAAAAAAGGCAGACACACAGTCCTTCTGTCAAGGTTCTGTGGATGCTCCCTCTACCTCAGTTATGATTTGAGGGATGAACATCTGTTTGCATGAACAGCGGCTCATCCGTTTGTGTTTAAGCATACACACACACACACACACACACACACACAGATTGCACAGTATGCTCCCAAACATGTGGTGGATTCCAGCATCAGGACGGCAGATGAACCTCGATGAATCCTACTCCCTGAGCGCAGCATTTGGAGCTCCGCAACACAACAGCGCTCAGCGTGCAAATGGAGTGCAGGATGTTCGTTAATTATCGGCACTGTCTTCTAAATCGTGGGCTTCTCTGGCCCTGCTGATCTAAGATGGATATTCAGTATATCGGGCTTCAGCTGCCTATTTCCCCCCAATTAGGGCTCTAATATCTCAAAAACTTGATCCTGCTTATGTGTTTTTTTGTTTGTATTATTTTTCTTTCTCTCTTTGTTCTCGACAGAATGTCGCCGCCATCAACAACATAGTGAAGCAGGTGCTGCTGATATTCCCACATTTCTGTCTGGGTAGAGGGTTGATTGACATGGCCAAGAACCAGGCGATGGCAACACTCTTCAGCAGTTTTGGTAAGATGTTCTACAGTTCTCACAGCCGGCAGGCCGTTCACGATCGTATATTGTATGCTTCTGTCAAAAACATGACACAGAAAAATTTGTCGCTTAACATGGGTCGCGTGAATCCTTTCAACAGCAGAATATCACATTGTGGCATAGTCAAGTACATACTGTGATGGCATGTGTTTTTTTATTTTTATTTGAAAGAATAAATTTGTTTACAACATATTAGCATCATTCCCATTTAAACATACAGTATGTACGCTGCAGTGTTTAATTAAACAGACACTCTTTACACACCTGTATACCAAACCAATATGCAGTCGCACTCCAGAACATGTAGTAATTACGTTGGTCTACAGCAGACCATAAGGGCTTAAAAATAAAAAAAAATAATCCTCTTTATAAGCTCTATAATTCATCCATGCCTCTCTTTTCAACTCATACATTTTGTATCGAGAAGAGCAATTATAAAATTCTTCCTCAAAAGGTCATAGCTACAACCTTTTCATCAAAACAATGAACTTTTCAAAAATAAAACATCAGAGTCACAGAGTCAGAGTCAATTTTATTGCCACTCAACCAGTGGCCCGGTCCAACAAAATGTCTCCCGGTACAACCCATCCAAGAGGAAACAGACACACTGATAACGAACATTAACAGGACACCCACAAGGGTGTAGAATAAAATAATTAATTTTACAGATTTTTTAAAAATATATAGTATATAAATAGTGGTTTTATCAATTTTGACGGGTCCAAAATATATAAATATTTACACATGGTTGCCATGGCAACATCTGCACTTAAAGACTCTATACCTGTGACTCTGTGTAGAAATGGCATCTACTTTTCATAACATTTCTTAAATTCAAACAGAACAAAAAACAAAGCACGGCAGGGGTTAACGTCGGTCAAGCTTCTGAGCTTGGGCGCTACCGATGCTGCCTTCTTTCGTTCTGGACAAGTGAGTTAAACGTTTGCGAATGCTAATTCAGTCTGCCGTACTGTGACCTGGCAACCGGCAGAGTTGAGAGTTGGAACAAGAACAAACGAGTGATTTCACCTCCTGCTGGCAGGGAGGAATTAAACTTGTAGCAATCATCTTTAAGCAAGGAACTTGTGGAACTAAAGGGTTGAGTTTGACACCTAGATAATGACAGCCCTTTATTTTAACTTCTGGATCATACTGAGTAAAAGGTATACTGAATTGAAAAATGAATTTGAGCCCACCATGGGTCATAAGATTAGTGTAATAACTCGCCTATCAGATGATGCGAGTCATCTTCATCTGTCAATCACACGTCTAAGAGAAACAGGGAATCTTAATTTCTTTTTTTTTTTTGATAAGCAGTTTTGTGAGTTTTGAGAGTTATTTGTTGTGCACTTGCTAGAGAGTGAATGAGGGACATGTTCCGAATTGTTGCATTTACTCAGTTTAATCAATTATGGATAAAAATCGCACTTAATAAGTTTTAAACATGCAGTTTCTCTAACAGCTACCAACTGAGCGTGAGAGCAATTCTTTGAAATTATGGCTTGTTATATCCTTAAAGAACAAATGGGGTCATACAACTGGACTGGCTAAGGCTTAAAATTGCTGTATTAACAGCAAATTTCATCATGCGATTTAAAAACACTTGATTTAATAAAAGGATATTTTTAGAGATGCAAGAATGCATTAAACCCTGGAAGAAAATGTCTGTTTGAGGGAATGACACTGAAAACCACTGAAATTTACATTAAATAGCATAATATTCCGACACCGAGTCTCAAGCTAATATATGTTACTGTAGGCTGTAACGTAACATTATCATAGCAAGACAGAGGCCATTTTCCCCGGCACAGCATTTGGCCAAGTGAAAGGAAAAACTCCTTGAAGACGACAAAGAAAGCTGAGACAGACTCGGGGCTGTCAAAGACATGCAATCCTTGGATAGTAACGGCAGCCTTCCTGATATAACCCTTATTCTAACATTCTCACTTTGACACAATGGGTTGAGCAGTAAATGTTCTAAAGCTTTAAGTTTAGCTCTAGCTCTAGATAGGTGCAGTATCAACACAGGGAGAACTGAAAAGCTGTTCACATTCCTTCACTTAGCGGTTAGTGAGCGTTGCATTATCCTCTCCTCTGGGGGCCAACCCGCACCGTCAGTCGTCCTGGGCGCTTGGTCCACGTAGCCGTCCTTGCCACCTGCCCGGCTGCTCAGCCTCAGTCCTCCTGCAGTGCTCAGCTTCTTTTTCCCGTCCTCATCTCTGCTCCGTCAGTCACTAAGTGAGCTCCCAATTGTCCAAGTCCCAATCCAGCCACGCAGGTGTGGTGGCAATCAGGACCAGCTGTGCTCAATTAATTCCAGGTTACAACTCAAGCAATAAAAGTGGAAATCCTTAAAACTGCACAGCAAAATGTAAAAGAAGTTAAAAAGACACCCACATTCTTAAAATCATGCAAAAGCAAACTAAAACCTGTAACCTAAAAACCCAATTGAGCAAAACTAAATAAAAAAGGTTCCACCTTGACACAAGAACACAAACAGACTTTTGCATTGGTTATTTTTTGGTCCATTTAGATCCTGAATTATTTATTTATGTGCTATAAGATTTTGTATGGACGGGTGCATTGCTGTGTTACTTTTTGCAAGCATTTTGTTTCATTAGTAGGAATGTGACAACATCTGTAGGACTGTATCAGGTGGCAAACAGATGTAGCTTGAAGCTCAGTCATTACAATATAATAATTCAAGGTGACTCAGAAGCAGCACAAACCTTTCCCAAAGAGAGACAGAATTCAATCTTTTTTTTTTCTTATTTTAATGACACCAGAGCGTTTCATTCAAAGTCCTACTGGGGGGAAATAGTTGACCAGTAACACGGGGTCCCACGCCTTCACCTAAGCTCTTTCCTTCACAGGAGTTAAATTTAAACAGGAAAAAGAGAGAAGAGCTGAACGGCAGCTTGAGGGGGGGCCATGAAGAGGCAAAGAGGCACATGAAAGAGGAAGAGGAGGCTTATCTGTTGAGAGATGGAGCAGGAAATAGCGGTTTGAGGAATCATTTGCGGCAGTAGTGGAGAGCAGGCAGAGAAAAGCAATCACAACTTAAAAGGGCTAGTGTGGAGAGGGGCTATTTACCAGAGAATGAGACTGAAAGCGCTTTCGTTTTTCTTGTCTCCTTACTCCCATCCCCCTCCACCCACCCTCAGGCTCAAGGGTTGTAGAGGATTGAGAGGAGGAGGAAAGATGAAGAGGGTGCACATTTGGAAATGTTAGTACAGAGACTTGGAACTGCTTTACTTTTCTGTTCATTAGCCATTAAAGGCTTCGACATGTGTATTAAAAAAAAAAAAGGTGAATGTCAACAATGTCTTCAGGCACAGGTGACAGCTGTTTTTCTCTCTCTCTTTCTAAGAGCTAAGTGACATTTTAACTGCTGGTTAGGAGATGTCAGAGCTGGCAAAATTAAGCAAAGATGCACGTTGGGTTGTTCAGAAAAGAAACCGCGCATGTTGTTAAATCTTGTCTTGACAAATCATTCCCTGGGCTTCTTCAAAAAAAAATTGCCATGAAGTGATAGACCATAATAATAATGCATTTCATTATTTGCTTCTTTATGTCCTTCTTTATATGTGAATGAAGCTATATTCTATTCTTTCCTGACACCTTTTTTTCCTTTTTTTCTGTGGCCCTCCTACTCTCTCTATTAGGGGAAGACCGGTTCCAGGACCCGCTAAGCTGGGACATGGTGGGGAAGAACCTCTGCGCCATGTCCATCCAGGGGATTGTCATGTTTGCCGTTACACTTCTCATTCAGTATAAGTTCTTCTGCAAACCAAGGTAGAAGTGGCTGTTTCTGCCTTCCAGCTCTTTTCTGTCCTTTCAGTAGTTTTATCTGTTGTCATCCGGGATGAACCGCTTCTCTCCATCTTTTGCAGTCTTAACTGTAATAATGTTTATTTATCATTTTAAAACATCTGCTGCAACATGGTTGTATTTATTCATTATGCAAAAAAGAAAAAAAACTGCCAGAGTTTTTGTGCGCACAGGTTTGTGTGGTTTACTTGAACGGTCGCCATAGAAACCAATGCCTTTGGCCGCTGCTGTTTTACGAAACTTACAGGGAATCTGTTTTTGAGGTTAAAATTTGACTGAGATAATTTGTCAATTGGCTTTGTTGATTTTAATGAGGGAAGTTTCAAACAGCGTGATTTTTTTTCTGCCAGGCTTGTTTCTCCTAAGTCATCATCTGAAGAGGAAGAGGACATTGATGTTGCCCGTGAACGTGAGCGGGTGCATCAAGGCAGAGCTCAGAATGACCTGTTGAGGATTTGTGACCTTACTAAGGTATGTTGCCTCGGTGCAAAAAATCTTTTTAGCCTTTGATTATTCTGTGGTTCATTCTTTCGATTTGTTGATGAAAGATAGACCAACCACAGAAAGCCATTTCGGGCTACAAGCCTTTCCCATTCATGATTATACATAGCATTCATGCTGTACATAGCTGTGGCCTTCTGATAAGAATGAGACCCTGATGTCTTTCATGAAATGTTGGATTGTATTTTAATATTTATAGAAAAATGTAATCACAAGTGCAACAAAAACAGCCTTTTTCCATTTGTGATCGGAATGGGGAACTTTGTCCTGTGAGCTCTAAATGTTTTATTTCCATAAATCCTTCACAACTATTCATTTGACATTTTTACATGGAAGTGCACGACCCTGTTTTGTTTTTTTGTTTTCTAAATCTGTTTTTCCCAATTTGATCTACCAAGAACCTTAGTTCATCCATGCATGTGGAAGTGTGTGGCTGGCAGGAGTTTTTGAAACTTTTCCCCATCACGGGCGTTTATTATTCCATCTGCTGGGGCAAATGGGAGAGACGAGCAGCTAAAGTGCAGCTGTTCACATTCAGACCCTTTGCAACCGGGCATGAGCACCAGACAAGACTGCGTGCTCTGTGAGGTATAAAGGTATACGCTGGTAAACGACCCCTGCTCTCCCCTCGTTGCAGTAGGCGAAGGCGAGTGCACGGTAGCAGTGCGTGCGCCTCAACAGCGGTAAAATGAACGTTTCCTCTAGCAGCAGATGTTCCCTCCCTGTGGGCATCGTGGCAGCAGGAAGTGTCACAACAGCAGCCTGCTTTTCACCTCCAGTACCAACAGCTGGATGATCTAACAGCCTTTTGCTGCTTGCCACCTTTTTTTTTCTTTTCACTCCTTTACTCCCTTGGCCTTCTCAGTCTCTCCATACTTAATCTTTCACTTATTGCTCACTCACACAGTTGTGCGCCACACCCTCCGGGGTAATTACTGAACAAGCACTGAGCGACGCAGTTGGAGGGTTAATGTATTACAAATCAGCTTACAAGGTGAAACGTTTAGTAGGGTTGTAGAAGTGTTCCTTTCTTGAGCTAACTTTATAACTACACTTTAGAAAAAAATCAAACATTTTTACAATACGAATGTATGTGGCTTTAAAAAAGACGGTACCATCTATATGTTTGATTTGATTGCAGAGCTGCTGTTGACATCTTTATAGTTGACAGTGTGTCTCTAAGATGAGAGACACCGGCCCATCAACGCAGAAAAAACCAGCAGAGCATTGGCAGAAAGCGTCAGGATTTTTGATGCAGTGCCCTCATTGACTCCCACAACAGCTGTGCCCCATCCATTTGGGGGGAAGATTACGAATTGATCAATGAGTGCATGGCTTCAGTGGCCATGCACCACAGGCCAAACCCTGTCATAAATCTAAACATGCCTCTGAAGCGATTGACAGGCCATCAATCCCGTGTCAGACTCCCACTCCTCCCTTTCCTCTTGCTGCTACTCTGACCAGGGGATTTTTGCTTTTTCACCCCGCCTGCTAGCCTCCACTTAGCCCCAGTATTAGCGTCTGCACTGAAATCGATTGAGACTGCTATAGAAGTGTGGCTGTCTGTGAGCATTTCACATGCGCCCTTCGCTGTCAGTTTGGTCTTCCAGGTACTTATCAAATTGGCAGTGTTAAAGAGCCTCATGACAGATGTTTTCATTTTGCTCCACTGGCATCCTATAGCAGATAATCTGATGTGAGAATCTGTACTCTTGGCCTTGAAAAGTTACAAATGGGACTTGTTTGACAACATGCATAGTGCCTTTGTCTCCAGTTCCCGTATGTACTCCATTTTTAGAGTTTTTTTTTTTTTTTTTAGATTTTCTTATCTTAATTTGTCTTTTAAAAATCTATATATTGTTTTATTTTTTAATGTGCATTACCAGTCAAAGGTTTGGACATAATTCTCCACCAGATTTAAAAGGAACACATATCTAGACTTTTGACAGGTATTGCATCTAACTAGGCATTTTGCTTATAACAACAAATATACCACATTATTATTTTATTATTTATGCACTTATTTATGCACATAATTCTTTCATGCACATACTTCAACTTTCGTTTAAATAGATTGACAGATTGTGTTTTTACTGTTTCAGACTGTGTGGTCCTTTGCTAATCTCTTTCCAACATGGTTTGAGATCTTGCAAGGATCTTATTGTGACACCGTCTGTCGACATGCCACACGAACATATTTGAATCATGTTATCTCAAAATGACAAGTGTTTTACAACAAATGATGAGTTGTTGAGGTTCACACAAATCAAAGATGATTCACTTACTTTCACTTTAGAATAGAACAACTACAGTCAGGAAAAAAAAAAATTACTACTTTGTTTTCTTCAATTGTTGCTTGTTGTATAATAATAAAGTACTCACTTATATCATGCAACTAAAACAGCCAGAAATGCAAACATTGAATGTGTAAAAGCACTGTCTTTGACAGTACAATGCCATAACTGTTTATGTAAAAACTTTATATTAGCCCTAAATTAAACCTTTAAGAGCTGTTTTTGTTGTCATTATGCTTATCCAAACAAATATATCTGATTAGCATAGTGAATGGAGCCAATACTGCTAAGCTGATTTAAATACAGCTGTGAGGATGTCAAAGTGTAAATCCTAAAATATATCATTTAGAGCTAAAAGCTAGTGATTTTCAAACCTAAATCTATATTTAAGTGTTTTGTACAACTGCTGCCATCCCAGTTTCTCTCCTGTCTAATCTGATTAGACTTACCCTGCTTATTGTGACAGCTGCGCCAGTATTCGAGTCAAAGGGGAATTATCCCATAATTGCTTACTTTCATACATATATCTACTGCTTTGATGTAGCTTACGCACTGAAAACGATCACTGAAAGGTAGTATATATGTAATCCAGATTGATTTGCTCTGAGTGCAGCTGCCAGATGGTACAGTACTAAAAGACTGATGGATGTCTGAAACTCCGTCATTTTTTTTTGTTTGCTTTTTTAACAGATGTCTTTGATTTGCCAACAGTGCAATAAATGTAGACTCATTGTTTGTCAGGCTTCAAGTGTTTGTCCTAAATCTATATTTGTGGAAAGCATTCTGAATACAGCCACCCCTCTTTAATGGAAATCATTTGGTTTACAGATTTCTTACATGGAGTGGATGCTTCATGTTGGCAAGCATGCGCTGTCACTCCTTTTATGACTTATTTAGGTTTTATTATGATACCACACCGTAGTAACACACAGGGACACGTAAAGAGCAATGAGAGAGATGTATGTTAGCAAGTTTTTAGCAAAAAACATCAAAATAACCAGTCTTTCATAGCTTTAAGGGGCACAGCGTTGTCCTTGATTTTTGAATGCTAAATATTTTAACTGTCACACTCTGCAGCAGCAACAAAGGCCTTGTCTTGTCTTTTATACCAGAGCAAGACAACAGCACTTTGAAGTCAGTTTGAAAACATATCAAACGCTTAAATAGTCTTAGATCCTCAAAAACCACCTCTAGCATGACATAGCTAATTTAGTATGTTAAGGTTTTTCAGAATTAATGTGCGATAGACATTGAGGTTTCTGAGCTGCCTTTTGGTGAAATTCATTCAATAAGCGGCCTTGAGTACAAAAAATGTGCATTAATGAGATTGAATGAGGCTGCGGATGTAAGAAAAGTACAAAAGAAACGGAAGCTGTCATTTCCAAAGATGCTGAATGATCTTTGCTTCTTTCAGGTTCCAGCAGGTTTGAGTTTGTATTTTAAGGTTTTGAAAAGAATCCTTTTGCCCAAAGTTAAGATGTGGGGGATGGCGCGCAGCTGATTGTTGGCAGTTATGCAATGCGAAAGGATCTGACAATCACATCAGAAAGTTGTTTTCATCATAGTTTAGTAGAAATACTTCCATATATACTGCTCAAATAAAAGGAACACAGAACCATGACCATATAACTGGAAATCCGTCACACTTCTGGGATATCAATCTGTCCAGCTTGGAAGTGTCACTGACTGCGAATCAATTTTACCTGCTGTTATACAAATGGAACAGATAACAGGTGGAAATGAGAGATAATAAGCAAGACGCCCCCAATAAAGGAATGGTTCTGCAGGTGGTGGAGTTCCATGTCTTCATCCTCTCTGGCTGTTTTTTTTTGGTCATATTTGCATTTTGCCAGTGCCCTTACCGCTACAGGCGGTTTCTGTAACCCACACAAGTTGCTCAGGTAGTGCAGCTCATCTAAGATGGTAAAGCGGTGTGCTGCATTTTCCAGCATCCCGGCACAATGTTGAAAGCATGGCGAAGATACTAGTAGATGTGGAGGGGACTGTAGGAGGACAACAAACCCAGCAATAGAGAGACAGATCAGATATTGTTATTATGGTATTTGTACTTATAACTGTGCAGATGATCAAGCATGTACAAATATGGTCAGTAGTAATCAAATAAGGTGCATGAGTGAAAATGTGCAGTATGTGCAAGAACTGCTGAAAACAGTACTTACAGAATAAGAAAAAACTGCGCAGGGAGCAGCACGCAAAGTGTTCCCAGAGCCCTAAAAAATTACCTCCAGCAGGCCACTAATGTGCATATTTCTGCTCAAACTGTCAGAAAGACACTCGATGAGGGTGATAGGAGGGCCCTGCGTCTGTAGGATGGGTGGCTTTGTAGCCTGACTGGCATTTGTCAGAGAACAGCAGGATTGTACTTCAGTGTTCACTGCTTGGTAAACGTACCGTTTTCCACAGTCATGTATGTTTGCTTGTTTCACCAAGATCACCACATCTCACACTGAGATGACTAAACATTCCCGGACTAGTTACTGTAGTAAAACCACTTTAAGGTTCTGGGTGCTAATGCTTATTGAGACTGCTAAAGTGGTACTCAAAGTCAAGATGGATTACCTCATGAATACAGGAGTCACAAATACTGATTGTAATGTCCTCTACTTCTTTGTACTGTGCAAGAGTCAAAACTTTTTCTAATAGCTTTTCCCATCTGGCTCTCTCTGACTGTTGCAAATGATCCGTTCTTGTTAAGATTTGTTTTCTCCACTTTCACCATCGCTCCCTTCCTCCTCCTCCTTCCTGCCACCTGCTTCTTCCATCTCACCTCCTCCCCGCTGCTCTGGTCTATCGCTCTGTATTTTCTCCTGCCATCCACTCTGCTATGGTTCTCACCGTCTGCTCCCCACTCTTCGCTGCCTCCCGCCTTGTCTCTGGCTGGTTGGTTGATTCATTTTATTGTCTGTTCACTGCAGGTATACCCTCGGAAGAGCACCCCTGCTGTGGATAGGCTATGTGTGGGCGTACCCGCTGCAGAGGTGAGCCAGATGCTGCTGGATCACACAAACAACTTTTCAGAAAAGCACTTGAATTTCTGCCCGTGTTAGAGGACTGCTCCTGCTCTTACCTCAACTACAGAACGTTTTATTAGAAAAAATGGCATCTGTTAAACATTTAAACATGGTAGGTCAATTATTAGAATTGACTTGGAAAGTAATTCAACACCTTGGTAATTTTGTACCTTGGCATTGTAGGCCTGTGATGGGCCTACAAAAAATAGTCTAAAGTAGTTCAACAAATTTGGAAGTGATAAGATATGGTACTACTATTCACCTTCAGGACATATAATTAGTTAAATGAGGTCCACATGTGAGCATCCCGGCTGTGATTATGGATAAACACGGTTAATCAGGAGTAACCATCAAAAAAGTGACACCGTAAAGCGTGAGAGGATCAAACAAGCAGCTTTTTTATAGACAGACACTTTGCTTGAATTTTGGTCCGTTTTGGTGAGCTATTCTCATTTCTCGTGCTTTCACCATCCCTGCCTTTTGTGTTCAAATGAACTAAAAATAAACATTGTCTTGTGTAAGAAAACAACCCTGAAAATCCCAGATATCACCATTAAATCCATCATCACAAAATGGACAGTTTGCTCCACAAAAACTCAAACACATGCATGTATGGACAGGTTAGATTCAGTCAGGTCAGGATGGTTGCAGTGGCTGTGTGTCATTAAATATTCAGTAAAAAAAAAGCCATTGTGTGGTTTTAGAAAAAAAAATTTAATAGCTGAGATATACTGATAACTGAATATGCTAATGTGTAAGTGCAAATATGCATTTAGAATGCATAATGATGTTTTTTTTTTGCCCGATATTTTATCCAAAATTTTACAACTCATTTGGCCAATAACTGTTACTGATTACAAGTTGATTACAAGAACATTAAAAAAAGCCCTGTAGTGGTTGAATATTTTTTTGTGAGCCACAATACAAAAACACATGTTAACAGGACTAGAACAAACAGGAATTATTTGGCTTCCAGTTACAATCTGCTGTTATCTCTTAAACATCTGAATCACGAGTATTTTGCTCAAACATTTCTCCATCAACGTCAAAATACCCCCCCCTCCCACCCCCCAACACTTCTTAAGGAAGGCATTGAGGAGCGGTATTCTCCTTAACTTTTATGCCATTATCTACCAGTGGTGAGCTAAAAAATGAAAATGCATGAACAGACATTTCAGAGGATCAATTGCGAGTGTGAAGCACAAGCATGTTAACCATATTTATTTCTGTACACTCACATTCTGTAATGGGAAACCAAATTAGACAAAAGCAACAAAATGAAATGGACCGACTGCCTGTGTAAAGGATCTTTTTATAACATGTTACACATTGCACATGCCTGAAGCACCCTCTCACCCACACTGTACTGCTGGAAGCCAGGTTTAAAACACAATCTAAAAAAGCTGACAGTCATTCGTGCTAAATGAGCTTTCCGCTGGTATCCCTGCCAGTGTTTACTCAGAGCCCAATGTAAATGCCAGTGGAATATTGCAATTCACGTGGCTCTGCTGATCACACACCATGCATTATTTACATCAAGCTTTCTTAGCCTTCTTCTATGCATTCACAATCACAGGTCACAAACAAGCAGGGATCAATGAATGACAGAAATGAAATTTTTATGCCAGAGTACCTAAGGTGAGTCACATGACTGCCGGGCTCCACAGAGGCAACTTCCTGCCATGTGGAAGTTGTAAAATTAGCACCGTCAGAGGATGTTGTTCGTTTGGAGCAATTTATAGAGGCAGGAACAAAGGCTTCTGGGACTGGCCGGGGTTTTACAGTATGTGTGATTTACTGTCTACATGTTTGTGGCTTACAAAGTTTGTTTAGCAAATCAACAAGCCAGTCATATACTGTATACTCTGTAAATTGTACATTCAATCATGTGAATGTATATTTACACAATCTATATACACCTCATTATAGGTGTTAATGAATTGTAGACCAAAAAATAACAAGCCACATACAGAATGTTTTCCTCTGTGTTTCCAATGACATTTATAATGACAGCATAGTTTTCCTAACGGATGCCTCCCCATTGTCTGCACTAGTGTTTCGGCTTGCTGGGGATCAACGGAGCTGGGAAAACCACCACGTTCAAGATGCTGACGGGAGACATCCCCGTCTCCAGTGGAGAGGCCTTTCTAAATGGATACAGGTGAGGTGCTAACTCCCACTGGTGCACCAAGTAACTCATCATAATTAGCCACCCAAACTGGCTGCTCAGATGGAGAAAGTAGTGGGAAATATATATATATATAAATATGTATATATCTTGTACTCTGTTCTCTGCTCTGCTGCTTTCTATTCAGTCTTTGTTTTTCTTGATTGTAGCATCGTCTCTTTCTTTCTCCGTCTGTTCACAGTGATATTCTGAGCTGCACACCCTGCTCTCCCCAGCACATATTTCATTCCTTTTGACACCCTTGCCCTGTACCTGGTTCTGTCTTTTTTTTTTCTTTGTTTCTTTTTGTTGCCTCAGCCTTATAAAATCAGGCATGAAAAAAAAAAATGTTGCACACGGCAGAAGAGTACATTGACACTAACACTATTAAAGTGAAGCAACCCAGAGAAAGTAGGCTTGCTGTTTCTTAGTTTTAGGAACAAACAACTGTGTTCCTGTGCCTCGGCGTGCATCGGCATGGCGGCGCATCCGAGTGCGGTTGATGTTGAGCGGTGGCAGGTTTTAACACGAGAGTAGCTATGCAGCGGCTCATTGATGCATCCGGTAATTGACTTGGTGTTTAACAAAGAGAGAGAGTTAAATTAACAGGAGGGCTTACACAGCGCTGATGATTCTGATTAATGTGGGTGAAAGTGATCAAAGAAAAAGAAAAATTGGAGACCTTAAGGGGAAGCAACTAAAACGAGAGAAAAACAGATGTGATTCAGGCTACACCCACTCCTCTGTTTTCATCTCATTATGCTCTCCCTGTGTTTTGGCAAGAAGAATGGTCGGCAGAAGAGAGAAAGCAGCAGTTCTTAAATGGATGTTTCTGCTTTTCAGCCAATTGTGTCTCTCTTATCTGTCATTTCGGGCTCACAGAAAACAGCTTTTCATACCTACATTCCACATCTTTGTACAACCTGGTGTTGCTGCCGTCCCAGTGGTAATGGGGAAGCTTCCCTGCTCGCTGCGGGTGGTGGCTCATTGGCTGCCTCCTGTTGAATCCACCAGGAGAAAACTGACAACAAACACAAATTACCAAAACTGGGATTTAGTTGTTGAATGATTTCAAGTTGAAAATGTATTTGTGGGTGGCCTCTAAGCAACAGGCACTAATTTGGCTTTGAAATGATTAGTGCTTTTCTTTGTAAATGCAGGATGTTTGTGTGTGTGTTTTTAGTATATGCTCATTAAATCTATTTCACTCTTGGTGGATCTGTTGCTGGGGAGCCAAAGAAGAGCTGTAGTGAGTTGGAAGTCATTTATTCTGGTGAAAAGGTTTTCTGCCAAGCTTTTTACAACTGCAAACTGCTTGCCTTTGACGTTTAGGGCATGTCAGTGAGAAATTGTCACCATACTTCCTATGACAAGTAAATGATCATGCTGCGGCAAATACTGCTATAGAGGAAAAAAAAACGTACCAATATAGAAAAAATAAATAAATAAACCCAGCTCTCATCATATTTTTTTGGCTGTAAGTAGCTATGTCAAAGCCTGCAACTGCTGATTAATACTCATTTACCTTTTTAATTATTGCTAAACACCTTAGCAATACATCTGCTCGTCTGGCTCATTTTATTGATTTTTCTTCATTAACTATTAGACACATGCCTGTGCTGCTTAGTGACAGTGTTTGGACTATGGTGTGGATGGAAAGGCCAGTTACATTCTTTAAAAAGTTTTTCTAGCTTTTTTATAAAAAAAAGAATTAATACTAGAACAGAAAATTCACACAGGTATTAAGACTCTAAGCATTTAAAAAGGCTTATGCAGTTTTGGCTGTGGCTCCATGAGACCGGCCCTAAAGATCTGGAAGGTCTACTGTTTATTTACCCGCTACATTTTTTTTTGGTCCTTCCAAAACTGCTGTGCTGAGTTTAGTTCCTGGACTTTTACCTAGTTTTCCTGAAGCCCGGTCTTTTGTTTTCTTGGCAATATGCTTCAGGTAATCATCCCGCTTAAGCATAAATCTCCGCTCAGGCCTGAGGATTCTGGGATTGATAGCAATCTGTCCCTAGATCCTGTCTACCAGATGCTGTAAATAAAAAATAAAAAATCCCATCACACTCTGACTGTAGAAAAAGTCCTCTTTCAAGTTATTGTGAATATTCAGTAACTTCTTGTCAAACGTAATCAGAGATTTCCTAACTACAGACAAAATTAAAAAATCTATCCTTTTCCTAGCGTCTATCCCTTCTGTTCCTCCTGAAGAAAAATATTCTAGTCCTCAAGTATTTCATTTTGAACGTCAGCGGCATTAAATCTTTCATCATTTTTATGTCTCTTTCCCAGCATTCGAACAGAAATGAGGGATGTTCACCAGAACTTGGGCTATTGTCCTCAGTTTGATGCAATTGATGACCTGCTGAATGGACGAGAGCATCTGGAGTTTTACGCCCGGTTAAGAGGAGTACCTGAACAGGAGGTTGCCATGGTAATCACTGCCTTTTTTTTGTTCCACAAATTTCTTATACATAGCTGTCAGTGTGAAGTGTGGCACCATAAAATGACCAAACGCATAAAATTCTATTAATTCACAGTCTTTATGATTGTCGCTTTTGTTGTTTATTGTCTAATTGTGTCTTTCCATTCGGCATCAACCCGCGTGTTTCTGAGAATGCATGTAGGGCACAGTGAAGTACATGTTGAAGATAGATAACCTCGATGAGAGAAGCCATGCATAATGAAAAATGGCCAATTGAAGGAAAAGCAGTAGCTGCGGGTAATGGCTCTGCATTATTCACAATGCCCAGTGGTGTGGCCTGCCCTAGGCATCCTCCCTGCTCGCACTGCCTGCTTCTGCAACAGTAACATCAAAAGAGGAAGGGGCTGGCGGTGACCATAGGCCTCAGACCTGGTGCCAAGGCTTTGATGTCTTGCTGCAAAAGGAAAGGGACCCAGTTCTGTGTTGTTAGCCCAACTCTAAATGGTAATGTGGTCTATTGTCATATAGTTTGTAGAGGTTAATGCTCATCCGTACTTACAACTTGTGTTCTTCCATTTGTAATAATTAGTAAATGCATCAGTCTGCATGTATATGATGGAAATATGGTTTACAGTGAGTCCTACACACCTGTAACATTGTAAGACCTACATATTACACTTGGGTGATGCTCCTGATAGCCGGGAGGACAGTAAGGTCCTTCTGCAGCCAAGGATGAAGATCTAACAGTATGCTAGCTGCTGTTCATTCACAATCCAGCATGAGATTATAATTGCAGCGCTGTGGCTTATTACAGTATGAGTACTTCTAACCACAATGCCCACTTTGTCTTCTCTCTTCAAAGGTGGCTGAGTGGGGGATCCAGAAGCTGGGGCTGGTCAAATATGCCAGCAAATCAGCAGGAACCTACAGCGGTGGGAACAAACGCAAACTTTCTACAGCGATGGCTCTGATCGGGTGTCCTCCAGTGGTTTTCTTGGTGAGATTCAGCTTGATTAATATGTTGTGCTTGTTGAAAATGTAATTTGATGAGCTCTGAACAAGATTCAAGTGCTAGACTTTACATTTATATCTGTGCTCTTCAGATGTTTGGACTGAATTAAAACAAAGGAGTTTACTTTTTAGTAGTTGCACGATGGTCATGTTTTAACCTGTTTGTTTTTTTTCATTTAGGAAAATGGAAATCAGCTCCTATACTATCATGAACTGTTTGCCCTTTTTAAACTATTCCATTTTTGTTCATTAGAACTTGAAATTTAGAGGCATTTTGTCAATTATGGAAGAATAATGAGGGTTTGGATCAGAATTCCCTCCATCACATGCTTTCAGTTATAAGCTGCTTTAATGTGCATCACGTAGTTGTGCTGTGGTTTCACCAGGGACGAGGTTTGATCACTGTAAGTCATGCTTGGCAGTCAGATTTCTATTTTCTGATCAGTGCATGCCATGTTCCACCCAAGATTTCTTAATATTAGACTTTAATTAGTATTGTACAGACAAAGACAAGGCAGTCTGCTTATTTTGTACAAATTATTTGGCTTAATCTAAAATTGTGACAAACCTGCACTTACCTAAGAGCTTGAACCTACTTAGAGACAGTTGTAGAACCACATATCACCAAGCAAAACTATGGTAATTCATATGAGCAGTTCCTGCTTTTCGGTACCGTCCGTTACATCAGGTCCTTTGTATGAAGCTTATAACAATGCCTTTTTTCATCTGTTCGCAGGATTTGTATGTGTATTGTGTTTGGAGATGTGTTTTCAGTACTCTGTATAAGCTGAATGACATCCCACGGGCAAACATCAATACAACTCCACAGTAGCCTTTTAATCGTTACTGGTGACAATGCTTAAGTGACGGTCAAATGTCCTGATGTTTGACTCTCATTTGATTGCGTCTGAAGAACTGCATGTTTATTCAAATTAGTTTGAACTTGACTGATTTTTTTATATTTATTTTTTATGCGGCTGCTTTATCACCCTAGCAGAGTTCGAGAAAGCATCTCTCTGAATGAATAAAGATGAAAAATCCTGAGCCGACATGCAAACAGACACGGAATGTTTATCACTTCAGAGTTTGGTTGTGTCTCATTTCTGATCAAATGTTAATGCACATCTTTCCACATCTTCTGTTAATGGGCAGTTAAACGCAGACAGACAAAAATACCAAAAAATGGCATATGATGTGTGATTTCCCCGGAGTTTGCCATCCACAAGTGTGTTGAAGTGCATTTACTTCTTGTACCAAGTTATAAATGCATCACTCTGCTTAATTTTCAACATTTTTTTGGCTCATGTTTCTAATAACTTAAATGAACTATGAATTATCCATAATAAGATACAACTAATAGAAAGATCTTCCCATCTGTGTCTAGATCGGTTTTTGGGCGCTCTTCCAAACTGCCTTATTTACTCACTGAAGCCAAGTTAGCCTTCAGTTCGAGTCAGCAGGATAATAGGCTGTTATTTTCTGAGTCAATTTGAGTATTATGTGGTAGCCCAGGAAGCCCGTGTGGCCTTGAGGCAGCGCCGCATAGGGTTTGCACAGGCTAACACTAGGCATGCTGACGGCAATACCCCATGGGATTTTTAGACTCTGCTGGTGAGATAAATGTGGATTGAAACCAGTCGGAGTGAGCTCGGTCGCTCTCTAATCATCCATGAGCAGATTAGCCCTGAGGAGAGAACGAAAAAGCAGTAGTGCTCTGTTCCTTCATGTTGTGTTGCATCAGGTTTTGCTTCGATGTGTCATCACCACGTGCACATGGGTGTGGACAGAAATTTGCCTTTATTTATTTCATATGAGCAATGTTGGATGTGCCTGGCTGGGATAGTCTTTTTTTCCAAAATTATTCCCTTGTTGAGTGTGTTGGTATTGAATAAAACCCCATTAGTCTTCGTAGCATATCTGTATCTCATGTGCCAAACACAAGCACCATTAGATAATCTGTTAAAAGTGGATTTTCCCACTAGGTAGTGCACAAGTTGACAGTCTGTTCACACAATGTGCTGAGGCTGAACTGAAATGAAACTGTTTTATTTATTGCAGGATGAGCCAACCACGGGGATGGATCCCAAAGCCAGACGCTTCCTATGGGACTGCATCCTGAGTGTCATCAAAGAAGGCCGCTCTGTCATCCTTACATCCCACAGGTGCAACTTAACATGATCTGTTTCTTCTTTTTTTTTGTGATGGATTGACCCAGTCCAAATATTTTGACTCTTCGCCGGGTAAAGCAGTGCAACCGATTTGTCCATGAATGAACATGAGCCATAAATATTGTAATTATAATTGATTGGAGATACACTTGGTTGAGAGGTATTGTTTCCAGAGTAGCAGTTAATATCGGGTGCCAGGAACAGCTGCTATAAAGCTTTCATGAGGCGTGAGGGCATATTGACTGACTGGAGCTTTTTCTTTCTTCCTTGAGAAAAGAAACTGTCAATATCAGTGCAGGAGACTTTTCATTATCCAGCTCTTCCCGAAGCAAGCTTAAGCTTCCTAAGTTTTCTTTTCTTTTTTTTTTCTTCCTCAATTGTGTTGGCCACCAGTGTGTAACAAAATTCAATGTGTAATTTTTGGGGTAGAACTATGAAAACAAAAAAGATGACATGGAACATTTAACAATTTGCTTAATTGCCCGTTTATTTTTACGTTTTCCAGACTGAATCATTTGCACTCCTGGCAGTGCATATGAATAATCTGTTTTCTTTTGGAATATTTTCTCCTCATTACGCGTGTTCCCTTCATGGAGAACTAAAAGCATAATTTGTTGTCCCAGGCAGCAGAGCTGCATCCAATTGTCCATGGCATGACCAGGTGGTTATGTTTGTAATGTGGCTAATTCACCAGGTTTTACAAAGTCATAATCCTAATTGCACAATTCCTCAGAAAAGCATAAAATGTTTTGCCTAAATTATAAATGGCTCGAAAGAGGACAAATTAAGTAATGAGAGCTCTCTTCTTCTCCTAATGATCAGATTTAGTCTATGTTTAAGGTGTTAAAATTGACATATTAAATGCTCATATACCTGTATTTTAATTGTAAAAGAGAATATGTAAATGGTTAGTTTACATCAGTTCAAGGCTTTCCAAGTATAAAAAGTGGCAGTATGTTAAAGACTGCAGTATGTTAAAGAGGCGGAACTATTTCTGAATGATTCTTGAAACAACAAGTTAGAAGTTAACACTTTTTATTGTTTCTTATTCATGCTGAACAGTTCTTTGTCTTGTTCCTTTGATAGTATGGAGGAGTGTGAAGCTCTATGCACTCGCATGGCCATCATGGTAAATGGTCGCTTCAAGTGTCTTGGAAGCATCCAGCACCTGAAAAACAGGTAGGAGTCTTTCTTTCATCATTTATTACAAGACAAGAGACCAAGACAAAATACAGTAAGAAGAGATTCTTTCAAGTTCATTTAATTGAGATGAAAGAAATCTCTGTTTCCCACTGAGGTGAATGTGTATAAACAAAAGCATGATGACCCATGTATTAACCTAACTTGTCAGAATGTATGCCATTTACAGTAGGGTTATGAAGCCTAAACTATGGCAACATATTAGTTAAAAAATAACAGGTGTATGCAAATGTTTTTTCATAAATTGTTTTCCACCTTTCTTAGCAAACTCAAATAATAAAATATAGCTTTGAACTACACAATGGTTTTGCTTTGTCACTTAAAAAAACACTATTTCTAGTCACCTGGCTGCTTACAAACAGGCCGACAGCTAGCTTTAGCTAGTATTGACTCAACTAGGAACCGCAAGGTTCTTACTCCCAGTAACAGTTAGCATCTGGCTATCTTTGCTGCTGGCATCGTGTGGACTCGTTTCTACTGAACTCTTTTCCCATTTTCTAATAAATTTTCTTGTAGTTTGCAAGCTTTTTCATTCTGTCTGTTCTACATAGAACACAGACACAAAGCAGAAATCCTCTTTTGTAGCATTCATTGATAGTTTTCTTCTTTCATTCTAGATATGACTTTTACCATGCTAACAAGATTAGTTGTTTGAATTTTAATGGAGAGGAGCTTTATTTATTTTATTTACACTAGTTCAACTTGCTGTACTAAATGTAGAAAAAATATCTCAGTATATATCAGTAAACATATGAATATATCATATAAATGGATCCTACCTTTTTTAGGGGATGTACTTAGATTATTATACTACCGTACCGTCCTCTTCCGCTTATCCGGGGTCGGGTCGCGGGGGCAGCAGCCTAAGCAGGGAAGCCCAGACTTCCCTCTCCACGGCCACATCCGCCAACTCATCCGGGGATTATTATACTATTATACATATTGTGTTTACATTATTTAT
>JAVQJG010196159.1:0-24953 GCA_036024015.1 Craterocephalus amniculus | reverse complement strand
CTGCCAGACGTTCCCAACAGACCCTCACTACACGCTTGGGCCTGCCAGGTCTGACCGGCATCCTCCCCCACCACCTGAGCCAACTCACCACCAAGTGGTGATCAGTTGACAGCTCCGCCCCCCTCTTCACCTGAGTGTCCAGGACATGCGGCCGCAGATCCAGATCTGCAACTGTAATCCAGATGTTATGTGCTGCTTGATGCAGAGTTCCTCATCATCACTTTTTATCCAAACATTAACAAAGTTTATGATCTATAAAGTAAATTTAAAAAGATTGAATTCACTAAGTGGTGGGATTGTGGTCAATCACAAATGATCAGAACAATTTATATTGGTGTTAGTTATGGGTTAATTTGTATGAGATATGGTAGGTTGCTGCAGATATTTAAACTTACTCAAAAAGGGTGGGGTTTCTTTTCTTCCTGATGTGTGGTGGTTAGCATTGCCAGCCTGAGTTGGAATGCTCTGTGGATCATAGATGTAAAGATACAGTATATTTGCTTTCATTAATATATCAATGATATTGTATTAAAGAAAGTTTATTTATATTGCTTCTTGTGAACTTTGGGTTGTTTTGTCACTGTAGAGAGCATTGTAGAAAGTATGCAGAATCACTGTTGTGGGAGTAGCTTACATGTTACTACAAATGTTGCATTTTCTCTGCTGAAGCATAAAGTTGGAGGTTTTCTGAACGGCAGATATCAGGCCAAGGCCATCCTAAAAGAATGTTTTAATCAAGTTATTTTCTTTGCGCTGTTTAATTTAACAGGAAGCTTTTCATGTGTCTCTGAAATCTATCTGCATATACTGATAGCACTCTCTTTGTTCCTCTTTTCTTTACACCCACAGATAAACTCACTTCCTCATAAGACATTGGTGTCAATGAGGAGTCACAAAGTCCAAAGTTTATTCCTGTGTTGAAGCAGGAAATCATAACTGATATTAGAGTGTACACAGACCATTTGGTGAGACACCACAGCAAACACAGGCTCCATCCAAATACTTATTTATCTCTTTTGTTTTTAAAAAACCATGAATGTTTAACCGAAAATACCTAACATATAGATTCATAAACAGACTGTTTCTCTGTGCAAAAGGATTTAAAACAGCTTCAGTTCCATGCGGTTTAGTTCATTTTAGATACAATTTGGTTCAGTTCTATGCAAATCAATTCATTACAGCTATCCTTAGTTGGTTTTTTTTCAAGTTGTAAATTTCAACAAGCTGTTTCATATAAACTGCAGTTAAGGTAAGAAACCTTTAAATAGATATACAGCATTTGATAAAAGACCAAATACAAGAGAAAATACTTGAATTTCTTGGTCTTTGATCTTTATTTTCATACATAGTCAAGTATGCATTTTCAAATTAAATAACCAGGCCAACTTTATTCATACAGTAAAAGCACTTCAAAATAACAATCAGTGAACAAAGTGTTAAAAAAAGCTAAAAAAAAACTGAAATAGCCAATGGACATAAATCAAAGAGCCCAGAAGGAAACTAAGAGAAATATTGCTGAAATATTGACAGCTTTCACCTCAGCTCTCTTATGCTGCTAAAGCTGCAATTCTGCACATTTCTTTACTCATAATCATTTACAACAATCAGAGATTAACTGTAATTCTTGTTTGAAAACCTCATTTTCTGGAGGTAATTATGTTTGTAAAAATCTTGACTTGCACTGTGTTAACCATGCGGTTGAAATTATTTTGTTTCAAGAAACACCTCATTGTATTTACACACATCAAGCAGTTGAAAAAATTATGCTTTATCTTTCATGATGCACATTATCATAATTTCCTAATGATTTATTTTAGCTTCATTACCAACAACCGACCTACAACAGCCAGAAGTCTCAATATTTGTGAGACACCAACATATACCGTTATGTGGTATGAGTGTGTTAAAAATGACCATTTAATGTAACCACGCATGTTTTTGTATTGTGGGAAATAAATCCATGTAACCTCCACACAGAAAGGCTCTAGCAGAGGTTCAAAACGTTTTGCTGTGAGGTGATGATGTTAACCACAACATGCACAGACACATAAAATAACTATAATTCAAAGTTTTGTTATGGTGTGTTTACAATTGTTATTTCAATGGCCAAATTAAAACACTGAATGCAATTAAGAATGAACTCTACCAAAATGCAATATAAAAGTAAATTCTTTCTGCATTTGATTTTATTATTAGTGTTGAAGTGCATTCAGAATCTTCCATTTAAAGTTCTCACAGGGTGAATATATGGTTTAAAGTTTATATTTTACTACCACTAGATGGAACTGCCCTTTTGTGGTCTACAATACAAGACAGAAGGAACGACTTCGCTGTATTAACTGAAAAAGCACACTTGGATTTGATTGATGCAGTATTCAAAGACGCTATTCCCACTTCTTAAGAAATACAGCTAATTAATTAATTAGCTGCTAGCATTGAAAGTATCTTCGATCAGTTGTGACACGATCACCTCTCTTTCACCGAATAACCACAACAAATATTTTGCTTTGCCAGAGTGTCCTGCAGCACCAACCTCTGTAAGAAAATAAAATTAAATAAAAGCAAAGGACACATTTTTACATATTTGGCAGTTCATGATCAGATTTGAAAATTAATGATAAAAGTTATTAATCATAAAGTAAATAATTTAAAGTTATGTTCTCAACAATAAGATAGCGTGACTAGTGACAGGGACAAAAATGTCCATTATAAAGACAGCTTTTAAAAACTAAAACAATTATATGGCATTAAGCACTTAAATTGGTCAAATATGCATGCCTATGTCTGAAAATGTCAATTCACCCATTCAGGTACCCAAATGCTGATTGACAAGACAATGATAGCTGAGGTTATCAAGCTCATTATTTTCAGAGAGAGGTCAGCATCACACATTATGTTTCAACACAATCATCTACCTGCATATTTCATCTGCTTGTGTCTTTTATTCTGCAAAGCACTGCTTATACTTTCCATTTTTGTTCTCTGGCCTTGAAGCGCCCTGCGATGGACTGGCAACCTGTCCCTGCTTCTACCCTACAGCTTGGTGGATCCAGTTCCCCTGAGTTGGAATAGCAGAGCCAGCTCTAGACCTCCGGGCCCTATACAGAGTAAGGGGCCCCACCTCTTCCTACCATGAACAAAGTTACTGGGAGACTCGACATCCGAAATCATAATGTGCAACGATGAACTTTTACAATATACACTAAATAAACTGGAAATTTAAAGTAACTTTTACATTTACAGTAAGTAATAGGCTATTTAAAAAAACTAAGTTTTCTCTGAACATTTACTTTTCAAGTTTTAAACCATTAGTCTGATTTTTTCTTTAAATAGACTTACAGTGTATGATATTTAGATAAGCCGCCTTGTTGTCATTATGCAGCAATGAAATTTTCCTCAGCAGCTCTTGGCTTAATGCACAGTAAGACAAAAAAAGTATGTATAACTAAAGCAAATAAATCTTTGAATAAATAGAAAAGAAATAAGAAATTGAAAGGAATAAAGATGCCAGTGCAAATCACTGGAACACATCATATTTTATGTTATTTTATTTTATTTTATTTCATTTTAGTTTTGAGACGAAAGAGGCAGCAGTTGGTGTCCTGGTTTAAGGGGTGTGGTGCTACGCAACTGGCCCTCCTCTGGACCTGGCTGTTGCATATTGAGACCAGGAGCAGGAGAAGACTCCCCATAATCCTCTGTGCTGTGCTCTTCTTCACCAGGTGTGGACCAGGTGAGGTCAGATATGATGTAGATGCCCAGGAACCTGATGTTTTCCACTTGCTCCACCTCCTCCTCACGGATGAGGACAGGGCTGTGCTCCGTCCTTCTGGATCTTCTAAAGTCCACAATGACCTCCTTTGTCTTGCTGGTGTTCCGGATAAGGTTATTATCTGAACAGCAGCCTGTCAGCTGCTGGATCTCCTCTCTGTAGAGTCTCATGGTGGTCAGATCTGAGCCCCACCATGGTGGTGTGATCTGCAAACTTCACCAGCATGTCTGTGGAATGAACAACAGAGCAGTCATGTGTGAACAGGGTGAAAAGGTCCAGGCTGAGCACACATCCCTCTGGTGTGCCTGTGCTCAGGATCAGTGTAGATGAAGTGCAGTCCCCTGTTCTCACCACTTGCGGCCTGTTGGTGAGAAAGTCCAAAGTTATGGAGTTTCAGTGTCAGCATGTCCGGATTCACAGTATGGAAAATAATCATTCATTTACATTTAAAAACTCAGTATCCTAAACAATCAATCAAATGACAGGAACAGGCTCTACCCGGGCTCTGACATCTTCCGGTAAAAGCACCAGACTGGACATGGATCAAGCACGACATGATGTCAGGAGATGATGGGACACTGACGCTCTGGTCTTCTGCGTTCCTGCCTGTAGTGTTGCTCTCCTGATGTGTGATGTCTGATGTGAGACAGACCACCGTGTGCCACTGAAAACACTCATAATCATCTCCACTGACGCTCTCCAGCTCAGGGCTAAATGTTTTTTCACTTTTGAGGACCTGGTGGAGCATCGTGTGCAGAGGACATTTTTAACAGACGCGGGTGTTGTGAGCACCTCCGTTGTGTGGCGTCTGTCAGTGATTTTGCCGGCTCAGACCGATATTTTTCGTCGCCCTCCCCCTGCACTTGAGGCCCTATGCGCAGTGTGTGATGCATGTGGTGGGATGTCCTTGAAACCTGATCATGTAGCTCTGAACACAAGGCCTGTTTTCAGTCATACATTGATGAATGTTTTGCTTTTATGTTTGTGATACAGGAGAACAACTCAGTGCCTGAGCAACAAGTGGTTGATGATGATGGATTCCAGCCATTCGTGGGCCTTTCTTTGCACAAGCTACACTCCTGACAGTGAACTTCTCAGGTAGCTATTCCTCTGTCCTGGTGCCTGTTTTTAACTCCTGCTGCTGGGACAATACAGTTTGGTTCAACCCAACATCAGTGAAAACATCATCCATCTTTTTATTTCCACTGGCATCGTATTTGACTGTGGAGCAGCAGCTTCTGCATGAAAATATAGAAAACAAATCTGTCATCCTGTTTGTGCTCATATGGAAGGCAAGGACAGAAACCATCAGGCTTTGACACACATGAACACACCCACAGACCTTTTGTAAAAGAGACTGACCCTGATGGGCGGCTGCTGGTTGGGGTTATGTGATATCAGTTGACTTGGCTGGCACCACATAATGACCTTGGTGAAGGAGACTGTCATCATCTCTTGATAATTCCCAAGGCAATCCTGTCAGTGACGAACTGTGCCATCTTCCTCTCATGAAGCAAACAAGGCGGCATACTATATTAGAGAAATCATATTCACCTCTTCCACTTTGATGTTCAAGACATGATTAAACAAAAATAATTAAATTAAAATATTCCCTGTATGTCATTAAGTGCTGCGCAGTGATGTGGGGTTATATCTGTCTTATTTTAGACCAACCTTTAATGGAATGAACAAAAAAGTTGTTTTATTTTGGTAGGAGAACAAAGATACAGGCACAAAATCTGAATAAAAACAATATTGACCTCTTTTTAATGTAAATGGTATGTAGCAAGGAGTGATATACACAGGGCCCAAAGCACTGAAATAGTTGTGAAATGTGTTAAATAAAATGATCTATTTCACAGCAACCATGTCACAATTCGGAAAGCATGATCAGTGTTCATTTTAAGTTCATCATACCGACTTGGCAACTTTCTGCCACCCCTCACTGAAAAAAAGAAAAAACAATTTAAAACAATTCAGAGGAAATCTGAAAAGCTTTAAAACTTTGAACCATTCTGTTACAAGCTTGTTACAGTAGTGCTCTTGGATCATTTTCTTGTTGCAGGAACCAGTATCAGCCGAGCTTTAGCAAACTTTAACTGTCTCTTTTTGTCCAGAGGAAATGCCCCTAGGAGTTTGAGTTGCTTCTGATTCAACTTTTGCAAAAGTGAGCTGCAGTTTAAACTAATCTTATAGTGAAAATGTTTTGTTCTGGAAAACATTTCCAATCAAGCCAAGCATGCTCAGATTTTCTCTGAAGAATTTGAAATTATCTGTATTTCGTCTTGGAGCAGAAATGGGATTTATAAACACCAAACAGGAACACTCTAGCAACATGCTTTTATGCATTTCATTTACAAGACTGACAATAGAAGGAATACATTTCTCTTTGAACCAAGCTTTAGAAACTCAGCAATCCAACTCACTGGGTTTTTGTTTCTCCAAGCGTCTGGCCTTACGGTGAACATGCAGGGATTAAACCACTCGGAGGTCTTCTTACTGTAGAATGGTGAACTCCAGATTGTTTGGAAATGGTATCATAATCCTTTTCAGATTGATGAACAGCATCAGTTTCAAATAGATCAATACATGGGATTATGTGTCCTCACAACTAATGCATCAGCAAACTGGCAAAAACCTTTCTCTTTTTGTTGAGTGAGCTCTTCCTTAGACAATTTTTTCCAGTAAAAATTAATGTCTTTTTTTTCATTAATATTTATTTAAATATATGTAATATGATAAATAGGATAAGTGATGTTTGTTTGGTTGTTTTTAAGTAACTCAAAAGTTGTAGTGTAAAGTCATGAATCAAAGTTTCTAAAATAAAAATGCTGCATTAAATCCAGCCCATGTGCAGCTAGTAATCTGCAGGAGTATTAATGAATAATCTTAGCGGTGGGACGGTCTGATGAGGGTGGAGTTCATGTGACTGGTGCAGCCCTACCTGCAGAAGCGGCGGTGTGAGCTGCTGTCCGGTAACCACTCCTCCCGGCGTGGCCGAGCAGCCCCAGTGTCCCGCTGCTGCAGCAGAGGCCGAGCTCACACACTCTGCGGGACGGGGCATGTCGGAGAGGGGGGAGTGAGTGTGTCTGTGTGAAAGACGGAAAGCGAAAGAGAGAAAGTCCACCTGTATGTGTGTATGGGAGAGATTGTGTGTGTGTGTGTGTGTATGTGTGTTGGGGTGAGAGAGAGAGAGAGAGAGAGAGAGAGAGTTACAGGAGTCGCCCAAAAATTCCGTGCAGGTGAGTCATCCGTGTTATCTTCTCTCTCTGGTAGCTATATTACGGCTGTCCAGCTGGCTTTATTAACATTAATATTCCTGAAGGAGTGGTGACTGTCTGCCGTTTTGTTGGCTGATAAAAGAGTTTATCCTGAACCCTGTTTTATTGCTCTGCTTCTTTTCTAATGGCAGGCTACTCCAGAAGTGTTTTTGGATTATACAGGCAATTCATTTCAGCTCTTGGATTTGTTTTGATGATGTTTTCATGTTTGTAACTACTGAGCTAACAGGCTTGAAAACCCGGGCCAGCTGTAGGATACTTTTTCCTTGACCTTGCGCTTCACTGTCTCTAACTGGTTGAAATGTGTATTTTAGTGTTGAGCCTGAAGTAAACGAGGCAACGTGACATGTCCTGCTAATATTGATTGACATCTAAGAAATTCAAGTGCAGAGTCATTCTGTGCAGTCTGAGATGAAGATGGAAAGGGTTCAGTATACAAATGCATCATTCCTGTTGTTATAACTTTTAATGAGAGGTTTTATTTTTTATAGCTAAGTTAGAATTTTAGAACAGAAAATCTTAGCAAACTGAAACTTATGTATCTCTCCATACTGCAGTTGAACGGTTATTCATGAATGTATTCATTTATAGATAGATAGATAGGTAGATAGATTAAAAGGAGAGCACATGTTTACCATAAAAAATATCATTAAATCGGTATAAACTTAACTGAGAGTTTTGGTCTTGTTGAAGAAAAAACAGTATAGCCTATCTGACAGAATGATGAGATGTTTGCTATATAATTTTTTTCTTTTAACCTCATTTTCTGGGTTTTTAAATTTATGTTTGTAGTTGCATGTTCCCATGGCCCCTGAATACTTAACATAGCTTTTATCAGCTCACGGATCAGGTCTATCACCCCTCCTGCTAATATCAACTCTAACTGGAATGGTTAAGAGATTATGAAGTGTTAAAACTGCTCATGTGGGGTTAGGGATAGTGCATGGCTGCTTATTGGTTCACACGAATTACTAGGGATATAGCTGATTAGCCACTGATGTACCTCAGAGACAACGGAGGTACTATTCAGGTAAAACTGTTAAGTGAAATGGTGCTGGTTTAATGTGGAAGGACACATCAATGTAGTTCTGATCTGCGTTTGATATGACTTACTTAAGAAAAGCAGCAGTGGGCTTATGTGAGTGGTAGCACGCAGATATGTGAAAGGGCTTTAATTACATAGAAATAAATTTCAGTGCAGAGTCTGGTTCATGTGTTTACATAATCCAGGAGGATATTCTAATCTGTAACATTATTCCAGTATCAGCGTTAACACATGATATAATAGTAAATAGTAATAGTAAGTAAATAGTAAATAAGTAAATAGTGTTAAAACATAAAGTGGATGTGCAGATAAACAGGTGTAAATAACTTGAAAAAATGCAAATAACCTGACAGCTATTTCTTTAAGGTACATCTAGTACAGGATGAGGTCTACTAAGATATGTAGTATCCCAACTAATCTTCAAATACAGACTTTGTTAAACAGACAGTAAAAAAGTCACACTAATATTTCAATTCAATTCAGTTCAATTCAACTTTATTTCTACAGTGCCAGTTCAGAACGTCATTGCAAGCTGCTTCAAAGACAATTAGTTTGAGCCGATCTGATTGTCATACATATACAAGCCAATTCAAAGCAAAAAAGCCTGTGTAAGGAAACCAACAGACTGCATCGAATCTGGTCTTCAATCCCATCCCCTTCTGAGCTGCTTGCGGCGACGGTGAGGAGGAAACTCTCTTATACATGAAGGCAAAAACTCCAGCAGAACCCGGCCATCTGCCTCGACCGGTTGGCAGTGGAAACAACAGAAAGCGTGCATGTAGAGGGAGGACAGAAAGAGAGAGCCGAAGGAGAGCAGAAAAAGAGAGGAGTGAAATAGAGGGTAGAAAGAGAGAATAGAGACCTGCTGAGAAAATATGATAATGAAGGCAGTATTGTAATATGTTTAAACATGAGAGATGGGGAGCAGAGAGATTAGGAAGAAAATCCCAGTGCATCATGGGATGTCCCTCAGCAGCCTAAGTCAATGGCAGCATAACCAAGGAACGGCTGACCACTCTTAACTACTGTATAGGATTTATTAAAAAGGAAGGTTTTAAGTCTGATCTTAAAGATAGAGAGTGTGTCTGCCTCCCGAACCAAAGCTGGGAGCTTTTATTCCCAGAGAGAGAGGAGCCTGGTAGCTGAAGGCTCTGCCTCCCAGCCAACTCTTAGAGACTCCGAGTGTTCTTAGAGTGATGTGTTCTTGTGGGAACATAAGGAACTATGAGATCTGTGATATACACTGGAGCTTGGTTATGGAGAGCTTTATATTGCATCATCTTTAGTTTCTGCAATGCAGAGTCTTTATTTCTGTGATAATTAATTTTCAGGTAGTCAGTAGGGATAAGGGAAAATAACTGACTCACAAAAATACTGTAATTTTTTTGTTTACGATTTTTTAAATATTTTTTTTGTCAAACCCTGTTTTTGGTTTTTAAAAGACAACTTAAATTTTTTTCTTATTTAAAAAAAATTGTCCCTTCGGGCTGTATAGCACGCAGAAGGATGATCTAGTTCAGGGGATCTCCGGTCCTCGAGAGCTACCATCCTGCAACTTTTAGACGCAACCCTTCTCCAGCACACCTGAATCAAGTGAATGGCTTGTTATCAGGCCTCTGCATAGCTGAATGACAAGCTAAGGGAATTCATGTATTTGATTCAGGTGGGCTGGAGAAGGGTTGCGTCTAAAAGTTGCAGGATGGTAGCTCTCTAAGACCAGATTTGATCACCCCTGGTCTAGCTGCTGTGTGTAGATGCTTAATTTTCCGAGGGCTCAAATATATTGCTGCTGAGTACTTAACTCTCAGAATGATCATTAATTTTCTACTTACTTTCATGCCGATTAACACTGGAACACTTTTTTTGATATTTATAATGCAGCTGGAGATGTAGGGAGATTTTTGTTATCCATCATTCTTTTACAGTATTCCTTTCATCAAGTTTTTGTCATTTCTTTGGTCTCCTTAAATGTTTCCTTTGCTTGATACCATTAATTATCCCATTATGAAACAGATTAACATATTTTCCAAGACCACAGGAGGATCTTTCCAACATGGTAATTGGTAATTGGTAATCCAATGATAGGCTGTTCACTGCATCAGTTGAGGTTAAATAACTTGTAGCAGCTGAAACATCATCATTCATTCAGTAATTACCCAATGGGAGGATCTTAGCTATTTCTAACTTCTTTGAGATGAGCTATGTATTAAATGTGTTGCAACAGTCCAAACTTGTCTGTCTTTGTGAAGATATTTACATATTCAAGACTACAGAGGGTGGAAAAAGAAGTGTAAATTATGTGTGTAGACATGAATCAGTGGATTGAATTTAACTAAATGTTTCATGTTCTGTCTTGAGAATGGGTGTGTGTATGAGGAAAATAAGATGTACTTTGGCGACTGTGTTTAAATGAACAGCAGTCTTTAGCCTTGGGCTGTATTACTCTATCTTCAGTGTCAGACTATTAGACTAAAGATTATTTAGACAATGATAACATATCAGCTCTAATTTGAACCATATCATGCTTCTGGAACTGAGAAAACATTGTGTCGGTGGCACAGATGTTGCATATATCTTGTTGAAGCACCATGCTGCCCTTCTTGAACTGTGTCCTGATAACAGGTGGGGTGGACCCTCTTTTCTTTAGAGTTCTTTTAAAGTCTAATCTCACTGAACATGCATGCATCTTGTAAATGTTTTCCTCTTCATATGCAAGATCTGAATGTTACATCTGTGGTTGCGACAAGCTGTTTGACTAAACTCTTAATTTTATAGAAGTGGTTTTTATTTTCATATATTTATCTTATTTGTTTGAACACGTTGATGGCATTAAATATGCTTCAACTCTTGCAGTGGATCAGAGCCATTTACAGCTTAGTCCTGTACATACAGGTTCACTAAATGTTTGGGTTATATGATGATACAATCTGTTTTTTCTTTAGATTGCCTGTGGGCATTTTCAGACACTGCGCAGTCTCACACTGTTTTTTTCTTTTTTGCCTTGGTCCAACCTTTAAAACTAAATTCAGTTGTTCCAAATAACAATTTGATCAAATATGATGTGATACAACCTCAACAATAATCTGATCATACTGGACCCCCTTGCTTTAATATATAGTTCCTTCATCTTTCTGTTAATAAAACACTAAATATATTAGAATTATAGTTCTGAGAAACTCTGGACTGTGACCTCAGACACAGCTCAGCCTGGTTAATCTGTACTTTCCTGACCTGCTCCACATGTGTTCAAGCTGAGCCACTGCCTTAAAATTACCCGCTCACCTCCACCTTTTACTGATTCTCTGCTTCTCTAGCCCGAACATGAACGGCGGTAGCGAGGGTGTTTGTTGGTGAGCATCTGCTCTGGGTTTAATCACCTGAAAGGCTCCTCACTGACTGCTGTTTGCTCTTGTTATTGCAAGACTTTTTTGTGAGCCTTGCAGGTGTGTCCCAATGAGATCAGTTATATGTTCACCATGAACCATTTAGACCAAGAAAAAATGCAAATACTTTAGGAGTCAATCTGTTTTGTGTTATAGCTGCTGATATCATCAGTTACTAATGAAGTAAGTGGTTTGATTCACTTTAACACCTTTGACAGTGTCTCCATTTGTATTTCAAATCATTGTGAGTTAAATTCCATCAACAGCAGCAATTCATTTGCTTCAAATTACTGATTTGTTAATGGCAGCAAAAATCTGCAGTGCAGCTTACACGTGGAGACTCAACTATCCCGACTCCTAAGGAGGTGCATCTTCTTCTTTCGTTGACTGGAAGTTGCCAGCAGAAACTGAATAACTACAGTATTATGAGATTTCCTCTGGCTCTGAAGGCGACGAGCTGCTGATGTTTGCAGGAGGATTAGGATGACGTTTAAAGGAAAGTCGTTTGCTTTAGGCAAAACGCTTAGACTAACTAAAAATCCTTTTATCTGTCGATGTTGTGTTTGGGTGGTCGGCTTCTGTTTTTTTTTTCTTTTTTTCATTTTGGCATGTTGGAAAGAGACATAATAACTTGAATGAAATCGTCAAACATTAAACGCTTTCTAGCACTTGGCTAGCCAACGGGGGTAGCCCCCCAGGGGTAGCAGATCTCCACCCTAAACTTTATACTGTGATGTAGTTGTTGTGACACACCATACCTGCTGATTAGTGCTCACAGCCTAACTGTGGAGAAATCACAGTTCACATCCTTTTACTACGCATCTTGTTAAACCAGAGTTACTTTATGATTGTTTTGTTACACAGTGCCTTACTCAAAAAATATGAAGTATCACTTACTTTCCCCACATTAAAGTACAAAATAATTCATCCATGTAGATGTTACTGTTTTTTGTGATACATTATACTGGAATGAAATATAATTACTTATAAATGTAGCCGATCTTTTGTACTAAGATTTACTGTGAAAAATGTCACTACTAAAACCATGATCGTAGACTACACTACTTTAAAAATGGCATAGGCCTCTGTGCTGTAAGAAGAAGAGAAAATTGTGAATTGAATCTAATCGTGACCCTAAAATTGAAATTCAAATCGAATCGAAGATTGGGAGAATCGTGACACCCCTAATATTCATTCAAGGCAAACACGCTAGATGGAGTGCTGCTGTCATTTTGCCTGTGGGACAGACACAGCCCTTTGGTAAATCAGCTGCAACATGTTTTTGCATGTGCAGTCAAGTTTGCACACGTTTTAACACTCGCAAATATTTGTCAGATCCCGGCTTAAGGCCCATTTATGCTCCCTGACGGACGTAAAAAGAGGCGTCCATTCCAAATGTCTTCATGCGTCGCTGCCTTCATGCCGTTTCTGTTGCTACGGCTAACCTCCGCTAAGCGGCAGTGCTGAGTTTATTGTAAAGTCCGCAATACAACGTTAGTTTCAGGCACCGATTGGCGACACAGACGACACGCGGTGCTCTAAAGTTGTTTCAAACCACCAACACTCCCTGAACATTTGTAGAGCCTTGTTTCAAAAGTTTGTGCAACTTCTAATATCATTCTTGACTTCATTCTTCTTCTACGGTTTTCCTCTTCCTGTTTATCTTCTTCTTCTTCCCTGGTTTGTTTACGTTCAACTATGCTCAACACTGACCCCGCGGTTTCCAGTGGTAATACTCCGTCTTCTGCGTCAAATGACCGATGCGCAAGGAGCCTGAAACCGCACCAAAAATGCACGGAATTGTCTCAGAAGAGGAACGAAACCTTTCCTGCGTCTGCATTTCCGTCATCTGCGTCAAGCATAAATGAGCCTCAAGTGTGCTTTACTTAGCTTTTATATTTTTCCTTAAGACATCCCCTCTACCTGAGATGACCATCAGTGGTGCTTTAGCTGTCTGCAGCAATACTGCATCACTCTATCAGTTAAACACAGAAGACCTGGAGTTTCATGGTAGTAAAAATTGAACCGCTGGAATTTTTTAATACTTCAGGATATTGTTATACACTTGTAGTACACATTCCTGTGAGGTAGCTAAGTTAATCTGATACTGCTTACTGTCTGAAGTTTGGATGTCTATGAAGCTGGCAGGAGCTGTGTTACTACTGAGTCATCTGCTTTTATAAGGGTAAAATTCCACTCTGATCTCATCTAAATGGTCCTTCCCAGCCTTGTTTTACAGTACTTTTACAGTTAAGCTGAAGTGCTGTACCGTCTTGTTCAGCAGCTCAGTCAGAAGCCCTTTATCTAATGTGTACAGAACCTCAAGAACACACACACAAACAGCACTCGTCACTGGGGCATCACACCACCATACTTATGCTTTGACATTCAAAGAGGTAAGAACATCGGTTTGCCCAGACTAGTGCTTTATTGTTTAGTCTTCTGCTATGCATAAGTTATAGTGGTGGCACTGAACTTTCTACTGGTTCATTCTTATCTCATTGCAGTGATTGTGTGCAGTGATTTGCTCAAGGTCTTAGCCTGAGAGTATAAGTACACATCTCAGATTCAGCCTGTCTTAAATTATTGAATTTAATGCCATATGGACTACTTGCAAGCAACAAAAGAGATTGGAGAAACTTTGCTTTGTTATGTTTTATTTGTAATCCAGTAAACAAGATTTTTTCAAGATTACCCTATGATGAAGTAGAACACAGTCTAGTGATTTGGGAATTAATGTCACCATGTCTGAATTTGAATTCATCACTGCAGAAAACTTCTAAGGTTTGTAGTTTGAGTCTCTTCCAGAAAAGTGCAAAGTTCAGTTTTCACAACTAACAGAAAAAACTTAATATAATAAGGTCATGTCATTAAAACTTGCAGCAGCAACTCCACTCGTCTCTTCTCTTTGCTTCCTGTGTAACACATTGAGCCTCTTCATGTCCCTCTTTAGGAGATGTCAGAGGTCACATCAGCAGAAAGCTGCATGTGAATGCTGCTTTGTTCTCTCGCAGTTTTTTTAGTTGTCAAGGCTTCAGTCACGCACATGCATGCACATGACCGCACATACAGATAACTTCCCCGCACAGGCACAAACATGCACCTCTTTACACATTTCTATTTTACATGTCTAATCCGATCATGTCTCCGGGACACATGCGATTGACCTCCACTTGCATTTATTTTGTCTCATCTGTTTACTTGAAGTACTTTTGAAGAAATAAATTAGGATGTGTTGGCCAGGATGCTCTTCCCTCTCCTGATCAAATTTATTAAGGTTTTTACTGGGACAAACCAATGATGTCACTGTTGTCTGTTGAAAATGTCCCGTTCCTGAAGTGTTTCTACAGTGGAAGAACAATAAAAAAACTTTAGCACATGAACAAGGTTCATGTATATGCACGCAAGAAGTTGCAATTTGCACACTTTGTAGAGGTTATTTAGTGAAACTGACACTTACCCCTTTACTGGTGATGTCCCGTATCTGGGCCGTCTTCCTAAAAGAAAATCAAAATAAATTTTCATGTAAAATAGTGAGAAAGATTTAGAAGGTTACTCTACAGTATAATGAGACATTACTTTTGCCTGTACTCCAATAAGTTAAAAAGCAACATGTAATTCTATTAGGAGATTCTTTTGTTAGAAGTGTGTAGAGTTTTTTGGCAACATATCATTATTGACAGAATATTTGTTCATGTTTCACTTTGACTACATTGAGTCAAACTATAACCAGAAAGCCAAAATATCACTCTGCATCTGTTTGTATCTTCTTTTTCTCTTGCTTTTTCCCTCCTCTTCTTTTTCCCCCTCTTCTTGTTTAACTGTCTCCCTCTCTCTTTTTTCCCCCTGGCTTCCTCTGCCTCTCTGGGCCCTCACTGTCCCTTAGTGTCCAGAAGAAAGGGGTGGTGCATTCCAAAAGCCTGGAGACCGTTCCCCTCTTTCAGGCAGCGGCCTACAGAGTGACAGAGGAATTAAAATAAGAATAGCTGTCCATTCACCCCAGTGCCCCAGTGACGAGTTGGAGGGAGCGAGGGAGGGCGAAAAAAAGAGGGAGGAGAGGAATGAAGGGGGTCCCGTACGCACTCTATGTTTCTATTGGCCGGCGGCGTTCCCTCTGTTTTTACACCGCTGCCATCAGTTATGCTTTCAAGTTTGTTTTACGCATTCTGGCACATATACACACTACACATGTGCATGCACGCATAAACGTACAAATCGGGGCTCAGAGCTTGCACACGTGCACTGGAATACAGGAGTCTACACACCATCAAGAGAAAGTGGCCTGTAGAGACAGAAAGTGGACAATACTGATCACGCAGTGCAGAGCAAAGTGAGGTGACCCGGGGCTGTGTGAGTACAAACCTGGTCTCAGTTTGTTGCTTTAATCACTTTTATTATTATCAATTTTATTAATCTTGCACAGTTATCAGCTAAGATCTCTAATAGTGAGTTTTGTGGTGCAGATAGTTGATTATAATATGACATTGTGATGTCATCACTCCCGTAAGTCACTTGTTGCTAAACTGTAAACTCTTTAACCATGGAGCTGTTAAAATTTAACAGCACAGAGGTTTAGCAGTGCTTTTTTTTTCTTTTTTAACAGTTCCTTAGCAACTGTTTGGTGGCACAATACAGTGCTAGTTTAAAATGTTCGCTGTACTATTCAAGGGACACGATTACTATTGAAGGTAGTGATGTCATAATTTATGAAACACTTTTTAAGCCCTTCAGCAGCAAATAGCTCCCATGATTTTTCAAAGATCCCTCCAACCCTAGATCTTGGTGATTGTGAAGTGAGGGGCCCCTCTGCACCATGGCCACGGTGGTACAAAAGCAGAGGCTTTGCTATCATACCTTATCTCAACTATATTGTCTGGCTGTCACAATTATGAAGAATTATCTAAGAATTAACTGTCTTCCTTTTGTAAAACAAAATATAAATATAAAAAGATCTCTTCATCTCCATTAATCTGTCAAGTCTATTAAGCTGTTGAAAATCATGTAGAAATAAGACATTTCTGTTTGTTGCACCCTGCTATTTTTATGCAAGTGATTAAAGAAAATAGCATCAAAAAATGTATTTTCAGAGTAGTTTTTAATTTAAACTGATTATCATTTTAATCCAGTTTGAACAAATCTCTTATGAATCCGTATCAGTCTAACATATTACTGTTCATATAAATCAAATCATTCATTCTGAAAAAAATGGCCATCAAGGGAAACTAAACAGATTGCATCATCATTTTCTCTTATATTCATCGTGAGCATGCACTTGATGAGGAGAGGACAGGAAAGGGGGGGTCAACCATCACCCTAACTCTAAGTCAGGGAAGCCTGTTCAGAATGAAGAGAAACATGGCAAAATACCAACGATTGTGTGTCATAGATTTACATGGAGAGTAAAAAAAAATAGTGCATGGAGACACTTGTGGGATGTCCCATGATGACAGAATCCTCTTCCTATAGTCCCATTTTTAAAAGAAGAAATAAACTATACGAGGACAACCTATCAAGTAATTGTCTAAAGACCAATGAAAGACAGATGTAATATTCAGTCAGAAAAATAAAGAATAAAAACTTAAATTTTCTTCTCCAGAGGGTTTGGGGAGGGTGGTAGCAGGTGTGAAGCTGCAGAGAATCTGAAACTCTGTCTCCTGGTGTAAACCCTGACCTGACATTGTTTTAGATGGCAGGTTAGGTTGATGTTAAAGCTGCCGCCTGCGAAATGGGATGAATGCCATCTCTCATGAGAAGGACAGGTTTTCCCCACAAGACAACCAGTGGCTGAGGGAGGGCATGTGGCTAAACATGTCCAATAAACCGACCAACCAATCAACCAATCAACATAAATTGCAGTCCAAAGGATTTTACTTTTCAAAACAAACAAAGGCAACAACAACAAAAGAGTCCTTGGGTCCACAAGTCAGTAAGTTACATATAGACATGACAAATACATGCAAACAAATGGTAGGTTGGCCAGTGCTGTCACTCAGAGGAATTACAGTCTAACATTGTTTTGGCCCATGCTGACTGATATGAAAACCAACCTGTATTTATCCCAATCTTAAGCCAACATATATTACCCGTCCTCCATTCTGGCCGTCTCTCATGTTATGTTTCTAACTGTGGAGCTAACTATGGCGCTAACTATTTCACTGCGGCGTTCACTCCTCCTCGTTTAACAGACTGCCTGTTTATATTAAGTGTTGATGTAAAAGTTATTTTATTTGAGTCCTAACTTCCTGCGCCCTTTACTCCCCTTCTGCTTCCCTCCGGTCAGCTGACCACATGTTGCCGGTCGTTCCTGAATCGTAAAGGAAAACAAACATCGATGGAGCTTTTTCTGTAGTGACCCCAAAGCTCTGGAGCAAGCTTGCTCTGCACATAAGACCTCTTCCTTTAGTTCTTTGTGTGAGATTGCATTGCTTTCACTGTCTAATAGACTGAGTCTGTTTTTGTGTAGTGTGCAGTTGTGTACTGTCTGTTGTGCAGCACTTTTGATCAGCATGTGCCATATAAATAAAAATGGGATGGTATACTTTGTATGTGTTGCAGTCATCCTGGTGCCCAGAGTGTGAGTCCAGATGGCCATCATGGCTACACATTGGAGCCTCCTAATGCTGGGTGAGTGGAATTCATTCCGTCTCTGGGTTTTCTTTACTCTGAGACCACTGATTTTTTTGGGGTTTATTTTGCTGAGCCTCCACTACATGCCAGACGTTTCCTATGCATCTGTGTGAGGGTACCTAGTCAATAAAACACTCACTCATCATCAAGCTTAAACATTTATCAAAATGTTATTTTCAGCTGTTTCTATGTTTTCATTGAGCTGTAATACACAATCACTGCGGGCTTAAAATGCTGACATGTTGTGATATTATACCATAAATGGCAAATAGTCTATGTGCATCATGACTTTTTCTGTCACTTTGTCACCATTGACTTTAATATAGTTCAACTGATCTTGGTATTAACCCCTTGATGCCTTAATTGATTTACAATGTTTAAAAAGCAAACTTGATACAAGGTGAAAAAACTAAAGGAAAATGACTGGCACAGCCTTATTAGATAGATAATACCAATAAGTTGATATAGATTAATAGTAAATTGATGATGTATAAATTATACACTAATGAGGGTGATAAAAACCAAATAAAATAAATATAGAAACTAGAAATGAACGGAGGCCAGATGTAGTTTGATTTAAATTTGTGACACCAGGGGCTGAAAATTGTCTGATAATGCACCCTCAATCAGAAGCCACACCTGAACACCAGTATGAACGAAGCAGAGCAGCTTCATCCAACTCATGAGATTAAATCTCTTCTGATCATTCCAGCTTTGCTTTATTAGGTCAGCTTTCAGGATTTAAAAAATAGTAGAATCTGGAATATTTGTGGAATGCGAAGAGCTGGATCTGAGGCATTTTGGGCCCTTGCGGGGCCCACGAATGAGTGCCACTGAGGGCCACACACACGCAGAGAAAACTGTCGCTGTTGAATTTTCCATATCAGCAGACGCATCTATGTTTAGATTTCTCAGCAGAAAGCGATTACATCAAAGCTGAAGAGAAATTCTTTCCATATTTCAGCCACCAGCACACATCATATTGTTGACTAATTATGTGCATTGTGCTTACCTGCACCCAGGTATGTGGGTCAGTCTTTTTGTTGATCATTAACTGGAAAAAGGCTGTGTCCATGTGTGTAGGGCCAGTATCTGTCAACAGTGAGTCTGAGCTGGCTTCCACTCTTTCATTAAAGGGTAAATAAAGATGGAGGTCAGCCATACTGTATGATATAACAGAAGTGGAAATGGCTACTTCGATACAACCAAAACGAGGAGTTTAGATGCTGTCATACAGGAAATAAGCAAATAAAAGTTAAATGTATAAAAGTGACAAAGATTAATAGATTGATTATAATTATAATTTGTCCAGTTGTTGTTATTTTTACAGGATTATGATTATGAAGATTTTTAAGTTTCCTTTTTTCCTAACATGCATTCAGCATGTTATGCATTAAAAGTCTAGCAGGGTGAGAATTGCAGTGAGGTTTTGATGGCTGAAAACAGACCTTTTTTTGTAAGATCGTTTGTTAATCTTCTTGAAGAAGGCCGGACACTGACACCTTTGTCATTGAAGCAAAACCCAAGTGGAACCAGATTTAGTCAGATTTTTTTCTAGTTTGTCTTTCACATGTACTTTCGTACCATTTCTATGAGTTGTTGAGCATTGTTCACTTTTGTTAAGGCCTAAAACAAATGTCATGTGTAGTTTTCACAGACGTGAAAGGACACTTTTTGATGGGTGTCAAGGAATGAGCAGAACGGCTGCGTCTAGATAAATTTACAGAGCGAGTACATCAGAATTTTCAGAGTTGAAGTTCTGATGGAGTGGGGGAACAGAGCTTTAGTTTACATTGTTTGTCACAGGGGAGTTGATAAGCTAGCTCCAAGGCCAGCGTGAGGGAGCCAGATTAGGATAACACAATTGTTTTGGTACAGTACAGACAGGACTTGTTTTGTCTGCCTTGAGTCTTTCAGAAGTCTCCTCTGGCTCCAAAATGTCCAAATACAGGAGTCAGTTACCTTCAATCCAAGCTGACAAGTTCTCCAAGTTAGAATCCACAATCAAACGAGTCCAGCAGCCACAACCAGCTTGCTGCTCTGATCAGGAATAGCATCCAGTTTGCGATTTAGCTCATACAGTGTCCAAGTGTTCAGCACATTCCTTCTGTGTGGAAAAAATGTGATAAATAATAGACTTGAGAGACCAACCAATTTCCATGAAAAGAGATGTTTAAGGTTCAAACTGAAAATGCAAAGAAAGGCTCAGAGAATGACCATTACAAGAGCAGGAGGGCAGACAGGGAGGGACAGAGAGAATAAGCATCCATCTCTGAGAAGGGAAGCATTTGTGCCGATCATCTCAGTGAAAATGCAGATTTTTTTACTTTTCAAACTAATATTCTGAACATGTGAGCTGGTCTTTAGTCTTGTTCTTCTGGTTGTTTTGTGTCTCCTGTGCAGTGACTTGAGTTTGTCAATCGTGTGTGGTTAATTGTGAGATATAACAAACGAGTCATCCTAAATGTGAAACTTGAAAACTGTCAGGGTGAGTTGTTTTTTATTGGTGGATTATTTTCATGTAACACACACCCATATGCTTAAAATCAGCTTCTAAGCCAAATTTAGACGTTTGAAATCACACTCGTAATGATTTTGTTTCTGTATATTTGATGATAAAAATTCTACATGTAAGGCTTGAAAAATCCGAACCTTCAGAAGGATAAAGTGGTTTATGGATTCTCTTCACTGCTCTAAAAGACCTACAGTACATACCCAGAATCAGCTTCTCTCGCTTAGAAAATGCTAAATTCAGATTTTTTTACATGGCATGAATTATAAGTTTGTTGTCTATGCATTAATGTGCCAAACATTTCTGGGATTAATCTCTTTGCATTAACCTGTTTCGACAGCACTAATAAAAACCCAAATTTATTGTGAAATTTATGAACATTTCATAGACACAGTTTGTGCCATTTGCCCTCTGTGGTCATTTGTTGAACTGAAAAGTGTGTTTGCATCATTTTTCTCAGCCCTCTGACACCTGGAATGTTTTCTCTAATGAATGACATTTTCCTCTCTGTGTTCACATTCCTGTCGAGTGCAAGAGTAAAATGCCCAAGGGTGTGTTTATGTGTGACTTTTCCTGTGTGTGTATGCTTCATTGCAACGTGCTACACTGTAATCACACTTTGGCAAAACAGCTGGTGTTTGGTGAACGACTTTACACCAACACACAAATCAGCCCAGCTCTCTTTTCAACTTTTAGAGTTTTAGTGTGTTGCACCATATTGTAAGTACTGTAGTCTAAGAGACACATTGTTGGTGTTCTAGGTGATCTATTTTAGCAAAGATTGCAAAAAATGTCTCACAATTTAACCTAATTTTGCTTCTTCTTGCTTACTTAAAGAAAAATCTTCAAACAGCAACTCATCCCTCTTGCCCTTGACTCAACCCTGCTTGGACATCCATGAACGCTGATTAACAATCACCAACTCCATGAAAGTAAATAACAAAATTTTAAACCTGTAAATGTTTCAAATTGTATGAGAATTTAACTGACACAAATACAAAGGAAAACATTTTTCATTATAACTTTAATGCCTTCTTCAGTCTCCAAAAAGGTTGGGAGAGTGACATATGAAGACAAAAGAGTTAATAGAAACTGTTCTGAGAAATTCTACAATCAGCAGATTAGTCGATGGTGGGTAAGGGTGTCAGGGTTGGGTATAAAAAAAAGTATAACAGACATTTCCCCTCCTGCTTACAGGAGCATAACTTGATACTGCATCACTAAAGGAGGAAAAAAATCATAAATTTTCTGTGCTCATCTTAGATTTATAGAAAGACGGTGGGTTCTGTGTTCGGACGAGTCCAAGCTTCAGGTTTTTTTGAGAATGATGGACATTTTACTTGCCAAAAATAATAAAGACCATCCAAGTTGTTATCAGAGAAAAGCATAGACAGCGTCTGTGATGGAAGACGGTGCAGCATCAGTGTCTATCTACAGTTTGTCAACGGTGACTTGTACATCTATGAAGAAGGTACCATTGACACAAAGGCATATGTTAAATTCTGCAGGGACATACAGTAAGTTACCATCAGTATGATTGCTTTTTCCTGGAGTTTTTGGGATCATTTTAGCAGGATAATGCCAGACCCCAGCTTCACAGACTGCAAGTCCTTGAATGTCTCCGATTTACAATGAATGGAGCTTCAGAGACAGGACAATCAGACAGCTAACACAGACTGTCGAGCAGCTTAAATTTGTATTTGAATGGAATGAACACAAAACCTCAATAATCTGTATAATCCAGATCCAGTCAGAGATGCTTTAAAAACTGTGATAAAATATGGTGTAAATTGGCTCCTACTGTATCTCAATTTTCAGCATCAGGTTCTTCATGTGTGAATCTGATTAAGTTTAATGTATCCAACATTATAATCCAAAAATGATTTTTAAAAAAGTAGTTTGTGGTTCATAGAAAAACACAGCCGTAAGCCAGTCAGGGCAGGCGGTTTTTCTGCATCCTGCACAAACAGTGGGACCAGCACTGAGATTTCAGAAGCGTGTTTTGAAAAGCTCTGTTACATGTCAGTGTGATGTTGGCTTGGTCCTGTAATTATCAGCACCAGCACCATGTATTTGTGTCTCAGAGAGCCTAACAGATTGAAGTAAGCCTTGAGACGAAGACTTCTGAAAACTACCTTCATTTAGCAGCATTCCTTTCACATGTGGTTGGTTTCAAAATAATCTCATTGGTAAATTAAAATTAAGGTTAAATTATGAGTGTTGTGGAGTGCATGCCCAGACAGAGCGTCGGCAGAGGATGTTAAAACATGTGAATATTTTTCATACCATTCCATTGTTATTAAACCGAAATGGGATGTTGTTATTAAACCAGAGTGATGGAAAAACAAGACATTTTTGCAAAAATTCAGAAAGTTATTGAATAAATACATTGAGAAAATGAATACAATCAGATCATTTGGGGTTTAAGAAACCTATAAATCATTCTTAGATAAAAATACTTTAATATTTTAATTGTACTTAGCCTAAAACAAAGAAACACAAAAATGATATACCATATTCTGCCTTTGCATTGGATGGTCCTGCAGTGCACCAGCTAGGCTCTTTTCATTTACTACCACTAAAAAAATAATTGGATTAAGTGCAAGTAACTGCTTTTTGTTCATGGAGGATTTCCATGAGCAGTATTTATGGTGCCTCACCTAAAGGCAGGTTATTTGACCAGTGAATGAACCCGTTGTGTAAAAGCAATGCCTACAAAGTGAGGTCAGGTGAAACCCAGCAGCAATTCTCAATCAGTGTCTGTGTTTCTGAAGGGATTGTTTGAGTAGGAGGGAGTGTTTCTTCCAGCTTCAGCACAGCCACCAATAAAACACTTAAAGTTTCCCTCCATGTTTGAATCAACCTTATAACTGAGGTGTTTATATATTTACTATTTGCATTGCTACACTGCCTTGAGTTTTATATGGTCAGGGTGTGTTCAACCTCTATCTAGTCCACAGGTTTGCCCTTCAACACGTTTATGCTTGTTGTCTTACTTTTCTATCAACCCTTTGTTGATGTCGTGGAATTTTGCTGTATTTCCTGACAGGTGTATGGGGATTGTTCACAGAGCCACCCAGCCAGGCAGTGCTAATGTTTCACAGGAATTCAGAAAATCCTTTGTTAAATCTTTTACTTGAACAAGAGCCAAGAGATTTACTATTGTGTGCTTTGTGTGTGTGTGACTGGAGCAGCTTCGGGACTAAGTTAACCGAAAATAGTCAAAGATTTACAGGAAACCATATGAAACAGGTGACTTAATTGTGTTCCAAAAATTAAGATGTGTAAGATTTGAAGGGTAAACATATAGCTGCATGTTTATTGAAATTGATAGTTGTCTAATATATTGTTCATTTATAAAACAGTATTTGAATTCCTTTCTTACTTACTTGCATTATGTACACTGAGCATTTAAAAGTGTAAAACTCAAATACGTGGTTGGCAAAAATGTGACCATTTGCACGTAACGTCATGAATCACATGACCTTATTATGTCCACCACATGAGTAGGCACGCTTCCCCAGAAGAGTCTATTCACTACTATACATTTAGATGCGTTCTTTGTTTTTCTTTTCTGTTTCTGGAAATAACCATCACAATAATTCCCCGGGTGTGTTTTCTCTCTTCCTGACAACACCTAGCATCTGGATAAATGATGTAGGCATGTTATCTAGAGAAAATAAAGATATTCAACATATCACTGGTCTATATAACCCATAATCCTACTGAGTTGAAAAACCTGGATGCACATTTATTTTACCTCCGGGTGTTATGAACAGGTTCATGGTTAACTTTGTTCATAAAGCTAGAGCCTTTGTATTGACTGGTTGCTTGCTGGTACCATAATGCCTTTTTCCGGTTGGAAAAAAAGCATACAATCAAGAACATCACTGGTCTATTTAAGTGGATAATCGATGCAATCTATGTTAAATCTACGATTAGCAGTGTTGTCCTCCAGAAACGGACCAAGTGGCTGCAGGGCGCTCTGTTTCTCTGAGTGCTCGGGTCACAGTCAAGGAGCAACATGGTTTCTGATTACAGCACATCTCTTCATCTGCACTTGTTGTTACCATTAAAGCACAATGAGAAGCAAAACATCCGTTTTCTGTTAAAGTGGATGAGTTGTCGCCTGGATTTTAGGGCCTTTTCACATGGCGCGCTCGGGCCCGTGCCGTGCCCGGGATCGATTACTCCTGAGTTGTGTTCACATAACAGTGCTTGAACCAGGCTCGGGCACGCTTGGTAATGTCGGCGCCAGAACACTAGGTGGCAGTGTTGAGGAAAGTTGGCTGCTAGCGAACAACCGAGGAAGAAGCAAAGCCTTACGTCTTCA
>JAVQJG010196119.1:0-18641 GCA_036024015.1 Craterocephalus amniculus | reverse complement strand
TAATAATAATAATAATAATAATAATAATAATAATCTATGAGAGCATACTGAAAATGTATTATTCATATTTAATATCTCTCTGTAGTTTCTTCATAACAAAGAAGGCAGCTTGACTAGCTGTTCAATTCTTTGGGGGAATTTAAAATGTAGAAAACTGTAAACCAAGAAACACCAAAAACAGAAGATGCTGTGCTTTCATGAGAGATTCCAGTTCACTAAAAATGTCTCTCCAATAAAACCCGAATGGTACATTTTCTGCACATAAAAAATGAGACATAACAAATTATGAATTATTCAATACTGTAAGGATTCAATATACTGACCCTATAGCTTGAAAGGTAGCTTTTCTTTAAGCACCAAAGGACTTCTGAAACCAGATTTAGTTTTGTTGTGGGGGTTGCACTGGAGAAGCTCAAGCAGCAGAAGTTACGTGTGCCATACATTAATATTCATGCAACCCCTGGCAGTCAGGATTTAGGGTTCCCTTTGGAGTTTATAGCAAACAGGGAAGACAAAACTCATTGTATGAAGCAAGCTGGCAGCAGGAGCAGCAGTTTGGCGGAATTGTGGCAAGAATAAACAGGAAAGCCTTGAATGGTCCTCCGCAGGTGGGATCAACTGCTACTATACCCTGTGCGCCCAAATACACAAACATGAGAGCACATAATTTATATATGTGCATGTAACAGAGAGTTTTTTTTACGTTTTTTATAGACAGACATACACTGTCTTCTTAAAAGCACAATAAATTGGTAGAAGCTGTATAAATTTCAGAAACAGACAAAATAAGAAAAAAAAATCCAACTAAGCCCCATCTGCTATGACAAAAGCAGAAAAGCCGATTTGACACATGACCTTCAGCCATTACGACTGCCATAACTGCAGCCTTAGAAACTAGCACAAGATCTCCTCCTATCTCCTCCTCTACTCCCCCTTCTCCTCTTCCTCTTGTCTTCATTGAGAGACTACACGCTCTGCTGATTACCACCACTAACCGCCCCCGCCCCCACGTCCTCCACCTCGTCCTCTCTGCTGAGTGACGGGGGCCCCTCAGCTCAGCACAAAAAGACGGCTGCTCGTCTGTCAACTGGAGGCACAGGGCAGAGCGGGGCCCCCACTGACTCCTTTTCAGCTCCACTGAATGACATTATTCAAACCCCAGTCCTGCCTGGGTGCATTTGTGGAGGCAATAGGCTCACACCTGTCCTCTGTATGTCTTCCTAAGAAGAGAAGATAGGGGAGGGGGGAGAGCCAGAGGAATGTGTCGATGCACTACTACCCCAGCTGTTATGTCTAAGCAGTTTGCATCGTGATGCTTTTTTGCTTCCGTTCCAAAACATTGTGCTTGTTATTTGGAGGTTGATTATTTGTAAAATGTGATTTACAGGGAATCTCCATCCATTAATTTCTTATTCTATACACACTTATTCCTTTAGGGAATATGTAATCTGAAAATATTGATATATTATGATTATTTGGACAGAGGTTTTGTTTTTTGTAAATAATACCATAATTACACATGAAAAAATGCCTTGATATTAAAACCTAACTAACAGTTTTCAGATTAGTTTAAATAGACTCATAAAACCAGAAAGACTGGCCAGACCAGGTAAGTAATTAAAATGAAAAAAGATAAGTTATTTTCAGGGTATTTGAATCAAAGATGACTGCAAATGGTACTACCTGTACTATTTACTATTTGTAAAAAGTAAAAAACTTAAGATTATCAACAACTAAAAGTTAGTAAGTTGGGAAATCCATGATCACTAAAGCACATCTGACAAACAGGTCAAATTCATTTACCTAAAATGATCTATAAACACCAGATTCTTCTCAGTTTTCACACAGAAATTAAAAGGACTTAGGGCGATCAGCGCATATAAAACTCATCCCAGATCCAGATATAACAGTTGTAACAAAGAGTGGAATGGACTGTAGTACCACTGATCAGAGTTGGACAGAACTACTACTGTATAAATGCAATGAGGTACCTGAAAAATCTGTTGCAAAAAAACATCAGGCAACGCCACAGAAGAAAATCTGAGCTCCTTTGGCAGCTCATGGCATGTAAACTGTATAAACTTTGCAAGTGATGCAAACTAATGCAACTGATGAACATTTGGAGCCAGTTATTTGGTCGGACGATAACAAGATAAATTCACTCGATTTAGGACTAGCAAAACTTGCACAAACCTGGCAAACACCATATTGCCATTATAGTTAATTATTATAGTTAGATATAGTTAGATATACATAGACTGGCTTTGTGATAATATTGGATTTTGTTCTTCCAAAATATTGTCAGACAAGATGACTCTCAAACTACAGAATCTTGGTAGAAAATACATATGTCAACTCGACGCTGACAGAAAGCCCACTGTTAAAACATCTAAGAGTTTCGAGAAAAGAACAACTAGTTCAAATGATCTGGTAAGTTACACTATATCATAACACATTGGGTGAACTGTCATGTTAAGCGTATTCATTCATTCATTTTTTGTACCACTTTATCCAAACCAGGCCTGCCGGGAGCGTATCCCAGCTGTTAAGAGTATTACTGTGTTAAAAAAAAAAATTTGTTTACCTAAAATAGAATAGTTCGCAATGTGTGTCTGTGTGTGTGTGGGAATAAGACAGAGTGAGCTCTTTAACACTATTAGATCTGTTGGCTCCCTGCAGACGTGTTTTTGTTTTTGGCATCGGTTACCGCTGAGAGTAAAGTGCATATTCCTGTTGATAACTCGTCAACAACACCGAAACACATTTTGCCATTTCTTGAGAAACAGATCACTAAAATATGTTTCCAGTAGTGACACAAATACAAGTCGTTATGGGATATTATGAAGAGAAAAAATAGAGCAGTATAACCCCTCCAGCCAAAACAAGCTAAAACATACATTTCTCAAGTCATTTGTGTATTCTCCATGCTGACAATGACAGATAAAAAAACTTTTTTTTTTCTTTTTTTTTGAGTCCTGTGGGGAGATATGGCTTTTATCGCAGCAAATCTAATCTGTTTGTGTTTTTTTCTCTTATCTATAAAATCCTAAAATACCCTATTGTTTAACCAGACTTCTGTTGCATACTGGAGAAAAAAAAAAAGAGTTCTGGAAACAGTTTGAATGGAGAATTTGGATAACCTTTTCTTTGTTCTTTTTCTTTGATATGAAACCTTACATGTGCATATGTTGTGTTTGCATTAAAGACTTCTGCAGCGCTGCAAGATCAGATACTGAAGAATGGTAATTAGCATAATGTGTGTGCAGGAAATATCAATTTTCACTTTTATCTGTACCATTACCAAGAAATCACCTGCTGCTTGTCTATAACCAGAGATTTTTGTGATTATTGGCTCTCTGCTGTGTTCTCATGTAAATCCCCTTCCCATTTACAGACAAGAGTTAGTTTGTGAAACCACTTGTTTAAATAAACCACTTTGTATTTGATGTCTCTATAATCAAAGTACTCATCACACACACAACCCAGAGCTGATATTGATTTCCAAATTGGGACCTGAAGCGGTTCAAAGAGTGTCAAGGGCAATCAGTATGAGCTGCTTGTTTCATTGACCTCAGCAAAACGCAGTAGACAAGCAGACTGACAAAAAAAATTTTGTGTCATGTGTTTTTATGACCAAGCCATGACCCGGCAATATAAATAAACGAATAAAAAGGTAAAAGAGAGATTGCTGCAGCAACACTAGAATACAAAATGGGCATAAACATAATCTGGATTTATAATAAACATTTATTTGTGGCAGGATCTATCTTGATTAAAGATGAAAATTTATTTATAGTATAGAATTAAAATGCATGAAGATGTTGCAACGGTCCCTAATTATATTAAAGGAAAAGCAACTCTTTACTAAGTTTCTCCCAGTGAAGGCTGAATATTTGTTGAGTTTTTCCATTTAAATAGATTACACATACTGCAGTGGTCCAAAGACTGTTGTTTGAGAGACTGAGATAAGATATGCTTGCAGCAGTGTCAGTGGAAGGCACAAAAAAACCCCAAAACAAATAAAGTGCACTTGACATAAACCTCCTTTCTTTCCTCTCTGCTCTTGCTGCACATCATTAACTTTTATCTGAAGTAATTTTATCTCTGGAAGCAGGAATGTTGATGTACTGCCTCTATGATCCTCTCCCTTTTATTTCTTTTAAAAACTTTATCATAGGGGTAAGTCAGTGTTAGTTTTCTGGCATTTTTTATATTTTTCAACTGTCATAACTTTATTATGCTGCACAATAAAACAAAGCATACATTTAACAAAAAGCACATATCTTTTCTGAAGTTGTTAAATCGTACCAATTATAGGTCTTGCATTTCATCATATCATCTCTGACAATTTTGTTTTGTTGATTATTATTTTGTTAATGTCAAGTGCATCTGAAACACCAACACATACTTCACATAAGACAAAGAAAAAAATTGTGTAGTGCGACAAAAAGAGCCAAACTGGAGTCTGACCGCCGCAAAAATAAAACTAGAGTCAACATCGGAGCAGCTTTCCATAAATGGAGGGAGCTCCGATTTGCTCTGGGAATAAAACGGGACCCTCAGCTGGCTTTCTGCTTACTAAAAAGGTAAATGTGATATGTATCAGGATACATATAGCAATGCTAAGTTTTAAGCATATAACCCTGACCCTACCATTAGCATACAAAGTTATGTGAGGGAAATGATAGTTACAGTACAGTTGATCAGTTACCAACCAACCAAGATCTCTGCAAAAAATCAGGGAGAGCATGTTTTATTTATTTATTAAGCTAATGTTATATGTGTATCACTGTTGTTATCATGTGAAACATTCACATTATTGACTGACATCAGAGCAGATACAGTTTCCCCTGAAAAAAATAGTCAGTTGACTGAAATATGAAATCATAATGTCCAAAACAACTTGCAGATTAATAACTTTATGACCTCAGTGGACACTTTGCATCTAACTCTGGGCTCTGACTGAGTGCAGTTAACACTGAGTGTAAAGCACCATGAATTGTGCTGTACATGAAATTTGTGGTAGAATTAATCTTGCCTTGCCAAAGAAATGTCCACTGCTAGAAAATTAGCTAGTTAGCTGGCTAGGGCAACTAATCTGGTTCAGGTAATTTACCAGTGATGAGAGGAAATACAACCCAAGATAATCATCTCATTGTAGAAGTCATCATCAGTGTTTCCTTTTATACAGTAAGTGAAATGCTCCTTACCCACTGGCTAAAGATCAACCTGTCGATCAACCTGTTTACCATATGAAGAAGTGTTCTTTTGGGCATTCGCATTGTTGTTCGGTCTATGAACCAACATTTACATGTTATGGCAAATAGTTCTACTTGAACTTCTCCACAAGCAGAAACACTGCAGAAATGCAGAATTAAGTAACAGATCTACACCGATGCTTCAAATAATTACACCAACCATGCTGTGCATAGTGTAGATTCAACGAAACTGTGTTTATGAAAAAAGAAAGACAGAAAAAAATGTTTTTGTGCTTTTCCTGTTTGAGAGTAGCTTGTACTGCAACATCAAATGGAAAGTTCAGCCATAACCCACTTTGATGTATCTGAATTAGTGTGAGTGCAAACACTGCAACAGTGATTGGCCTGAGCTGGAAAGTAAAAGGAAAGTATAAAGGAGGTTAAACTTTTTTAATTTTTTTTTTTTAATGTCCAAATTTCATCAGATGAATTAAATTGTCCTTCCTGATGATGTGTTGAGAACACAGTACTGAATCTAACTAACCTGGCTCATTGGAAGTGTGCTATAGGTCCCTGACGTTTGGGGAATTTATTTTTGTGGTTTTCCATTTGCCACTGTGGTGGAATAGTCTGCGGACGGACTTCACCAATAATTCTTGACTGTGGCTCAGTAAAGAAAAAGTCCCTCAAGCATGGTATGGGCTCAAATGCATGAACCAATAGCATGCCATACCCTGACTGCGATAGTTCAGTGTTTGATGAAAACTTGTTTTGGTAACAGGAGACTTTACAGAGAGCAGTGGTGGAAAGCATTCTTGCTCCAGACCTCTGAATCTCTGCTGACATCTTAATGTCACATATATATATCACAAAATTTTGGGCCAGCCTAGATGCAAGATGATCACTGTTAGATAATGATGACAATGTTGCTGATCATGACCCCTAAATAGTGAAATGTGCTGTGACAGAAATGCAAAGACAGTTGTTGCCAAGATCTAGTGAGAGCTGCGGAAACTGACTTCCACTGGATAAATTGCTGGTTTCCAGCCTCACACTCTGCTGCTAATAATCTTTTCCTCTTGATTGCTTCCTCAGTGCTCTGTTCCCATGGAACTGTCAGCTCCACCAGCAAGACACTCCACTTGGTTTCCGACCACGGAGTAAGGTCTGGTCTCAGTGTGGTGATGGCAATAATGGTGGGAACCAGTCGCACTCATGGGAACCTCCAGGGACAAGGTCTGATGATTTTGCCTCGAGGCGGTACTTTACAGGTTGTCCCACTGAAATGAACTGCAGAAGTTGCCTCTGCAGAGATCTATCATCCACTAGCCACGACTCTCATTATATGTTTGCTATTACCACCTACATCTACCAATCAACCACTAGGAATGAAGCACGGAGTAACATTTTAGTCAAGGCAACACTAGCACCAGCACTGTGTAAAAACCAAATGGTCCGACTTTCACTGGAAAGGCTTTTCTGAATGGGCCGGACCATTCATGACCATACTAAACCGTTGGCTACCGATCAGTGCCGTACCCCTCAGTGGAAACGGGGCATCATAATTGTGCAGGTTTCTGCAGGTACTTATTATCCAGCACTTCTCCAGTAAATATTTGCTCACAGTCAAAAGTAGGAATCAGTCTACAGCAAGAAAGGTTGTTAGAAAGATATGAAAATATTTTCAACCAATTTGGGGGTTCTAGCTACAAACCTCAAACTTTTTCAAAGAGACTAATGTTCGATTTCAAATTGATGGTAGTAAACCACATCATGGTCAGTAGTCAACTTTTTTCTGATGACTTTCCACTGACACAGTCTGACACCAAACAGACTGAAATTCTTACTTAGACCGCCTCTCTCCCACTCTCTCTCCTGAACATGTGCAGACATGTCCAAACAGAAGGGAAACCCCTGCACGTGGTGCAGGAGCACTCTGCACGAATCACCAAACTGATCTTTGAGCACAAGCAAACAGATATGACAAGTTACAAAGCTCAGCCGTGACCATCAGGACTCCCCTGTTGCCTGGCAACCAGCCCTCTCTGAGCTTATGGGGGTGGAGACCCATATTAATTTGACACAAAGCTATAGTCTGATCAGAAAGAGAAATGATGACGGGTCAGAGAGGCAGGCAGATGGACAGACAAATAGAGGCAGAGGCAGACGGAAACATTTGTGAATATGCATGTGCCTACATGAATGTGAGATAAGGCTGCCTGGCTGCACGTGTCACTTTGTACAAGTCCATATAAATTTGTGTGGACTTCAGCTGTTTCTTACTGGGAGTGTTTGACCTTTGACCACCTCTCTGAGCCCACCAATCCCTACTTGCACCCGCCCCATCTCACCTCCCTATATCCTGGACAGCTGTCTGCAGGGACCAGACCAAAGAAAAAGACCCATCTGTCGCCTTCTTTCAAAGGTCAGAGTGTTGTGTGTGTGTGGGTGTGTGTGTGTGTGTGTGTGTGTGTGTGTGTGTGTGTGTGTGTGTGTGTGTGTGTGTGTGTGTGTAAGATGTGAGGTGCTGCTGGTCAAACCAGCACTGTTGATGGGTTCTAGCTCAGCATTCACATCACTCTCAAGGGTCACGACCTTTCTGTATATGGTGTGTGTGTTTGTGTGTGTATGTGTTAGTGGGTATGTGTGTGTGTGTGTGTGGATGTGTGATGTGTTCATGAATAAGGAAAATGAAGAACCACAGGATATTATACCACTATCCATGCCATTGCCATGGTGATCTGAGGATGACAAAGGTAAAGAGTAGGTACAGAAGATGACAGTTCGGATGACTGTGCTGATGATGAAGAGGAGGTGACCTAAATGCAAGCTGAATGGTCATTCTGTTAGCTCTTTATCATTCTGCTTCCACACACACACCTTTCTGTTTTGGTGAAGTGGGAAACAGAGATGACTGAGGCTCCAGCTGCTGTATATTATCCAGTATACATCCAGAGACATGATGTGCTGTACTGTGAGCACATAGTTTACATAGGAGAGTTTTCTATGCTAATACCCTGAGAGATGCTAACTGTATCATCTTGCTAAAGCTGATCATCTTGGCAGAGAACTGTTTGTGATGTTTGTTTCTCTGTCTTCAGTGACAGCCAATGCTTCCCTCTGATCTTATTCCTTCATTTATTTCTTTTCAAACTGTGAGTGTTTAAATCCCTCTCTGTCTTCCAGAGGCTAGCTATCAATTTAACATTTCAGGTCTCCTAATCTATTACAATCCTCAATATTTCTGATTTCTAATCTTTCTAATTTTCAGGTTTAGATGGAAAAATATTTATAAAATGAGCTCATGCTCCTGTGAACGATTACTTGTACAACTTGTTGAAGTTCACACTGATGGACTTTGCTGGGACTTTTAAGTAACAGAGTGTGTTTAAATGCCAAATCTTAAGGTACAGAGGCTGTTATTTCAGTGCAGGAGCAGTGAAAACTGACCTTCAGGATCCTATTTATATTCATACTGCAAGTGTTTTACTTGGCATTCATGAACAATATTGTAAATTAAAACACTTGTTTGCAAAAACTCCATAAAATAATTACTTAGGTGGATGTTTCTGAAAGCATTGAATTAAACTGACTTCATTACATGAGGCAAAAGCTATAGCTGGATTTAGCAGGAATTCTGATTTTGGTAAAACAGCAAACTTTTCAAAAAAATCTTACTACATTACAAACCGCTAGCTAGCAGCAGTAACCTGGAGTAATAATTCCCTGTTTGCTGTAATATGCCTCTTTGTTGTAAAATTTAGCTAACGTTTCAGTTCATTGAGGTTTGCAATGATTCATTTCTGCATAGCTCTGAAGGTCCAGGTGAATCATATCAGTATGCTTGAGGCGTGAACTGTAACTGGACCTCTTGACTCTTTATTTTGACAAGAGGTTTTGACATGGCCGCCTTGTTAATAAGACCCCTCAGACTCACCTCGAGGATCAGATGCAGCACTTCCTCTGTACATGAATGACATCTTAGAATAATGCCACATGTCTCAGTCTCACTCAGTGTGTTTGCAGACGGCTGTGAGTCTCGTGAGCTATTTTGGGCTTTTTATGGGCGTTAACCTATACAAAGTAGAGCCAGCTGGTCCCTCCTCTCAACTTAAGAAAGTTTGGTATTCACCAATCCAAGAGAAAAGATACGTACAATTTTGCGGTCTACGAACACGTCCATGAATCTGACAGTGGGTTTTCATAAAAAACTTACTAAGTACAACTTAAGAGAAAATGTAAGAAGATTCATAAGAAGATATTGGTGAATGAGGCCCATTGCCCTGATCTACTAAACTTTAGTACACAGAGGAGGTCATGTCTGGATGGGGATTCCTATTGACCTTACATCTACCACCTGCTGACATGGACATCATAAACATTAGACAGAGGTCCACAGTTACTGATGAGGGTATTTTATCTGGAGATCTCAGTTCTTCTGGTTTTCATGTTAGTCAGAAAACAGGTTATTAATGAAATACGATTTATCTGTTATATTTTAATAACTGTTAGTCCACGCTCCAATATAAGACACTAATCTGGTTACAATGAGTTATCAATAGTCGGTAAAGAAGATTCAAATTTTAGTAAAGGCTGTTCGTTTTCTATGTTATCGCCAGTATTTATGCTGAAGGACAACATGTACCTGATCTGTTTATTTATATTTCTATATATATCTTATATTTTCTGGTCACATTGTTGCCATAATAAGAGAAAATAATTAGTCCTTTACTCGAAGCACCACCACAGCCCTTTGTCTCTTAGTGAGTTCACATGGATACATAGCATTTACTTTCTGATTGACAATTGTTCACCTGAATGTATGATGTTTTTGCTGTTAGAATATTATCTATTGGGAAAGAAAGCTCTGTGCTCTGTGTTATGAATCTCTTCTCTGCTCTGTCATGCACAGAGGAAAAGGATCTGCTTGTGGTATTTTCCTGGGTTCTGTTGTAGCTGCAAAGCGAGCCCAGATCATCACCCCTCCAGCACCCATCTCAACACTTGATAACAAGGTAATTAATCTTTTTTTTTTGTACATTGTAGATAATTGCACCATCACTGAGGATGGCAACCCCTCTTTTTTTGTTCCAAACCTGTGCAACTCAGCTTGATAATACCACCAACTGTGGTCCAACCTGCTGAGGTGCTGATTGTCTCAGTTGTTTCTCAGGCGCCTTCGATGGCAGACCACCTACCCGCTCGGATCAACGTAGTGAGTTGGTGCTTCAGACATGTGGAGCTTGATGAGATGCAGGAATAAGAGAATGATGCTGTTTACATCTGGAGTCATGGTGAATATAATAATTGTGATAAGAATAAAAGTGATGACTTTTAGATCCGTTTGGTCAGTATTTCTTTATGTTTTTGAGTGTTTGTGAAAAGGACCATATTGAGCTGGATTGACTTCTACAGTGCCAAAACAGTTTCACAACAACAACACACACCCACACACCACAATTTAGCACAATGTAGAGGCGGGACATCTCAGCTGGCCTCCACACCCCAGTTGACACAAGCCTGACCTCTATTTATGTGTTTGGTTGTGTCGCATATGTGTTGGACCAGTTGGCCATATTCAGAGAGGCTGTCACTCCACTCAGCTCTCGCTGCCAACAGCAGAGAACAGGAGGGGTTGGGGTGAAGTGGCAGGAGGGCAGTCTGGCATGGCTTGGACACGATGTAAGAGAGCCGTTTGATGGGAACAGGAAGCCATGCATGAGTGGATGTGTCCTTGTCTCCTGGGGTCACCTGGTCAATTAAATTCACATTGAAGATAAATGATTTGCAAATGATATACAAACAAATGACTGTCCCCACCCAGAGTGGTTTTCTAAGTTCAGGATTAGTCGTGGGGTTCAAATGAAGACTGACAGCTGGAACGTAGTATTCAGAAAAGAGAAAAACTTTTACTTGCATTAACCAAATAAAGTGAATAAGATGCAAACACGAATCTTCTATTAAATAAAGTCATGTTTTAAACAACTTAAACTTCCACCTCCAGAGCAGACGGGGGCGGTAGTGTGCAGATTCCCTGCTGTTTAACCAGCATGTGTTCCTGTTAAAGAGGTCTCATAATATTTACATTTACTTCAGTCAACAACATTCTCTCTCACTAAAATATATGTTTGATGTTGGCGGAAATCATTTCCATAATTTGATCATTTTCGCCAAACAAGTTGTTTTCCATGAGGAAAGTGGAATAATGTTGGTAGGTGTCGCCTCTACTGCTGTAGTATTTAGCAGAAATAGTTTTTCGTTCAGGTACAGTACTTCTTATCTGTACATTCATGCACATTGGGGGTAACGAAGGGTTCAGTGTCAGGATGATATGTTTGATCCTTGGAAGTGGTGGTAATTTACCCGACCACACAAAGGAGATAAAGACTTTCCGACTGACGGACGAATGTGTGTGATTGATTTGTGTGTTTGTGTGTGAAAGAGTCTGAGAAAGAGAAAGAGAGAGCATCAGGCACAGAGGATACCCCCTTCTGGCTATCCTCTGAGGGGTTGATGATACTAAAGACACTGGAGAGTGCCCCGGCTGTGACCCACCCACCCTCCCTCACGCACACACACCCTCCAACCATTCTGTTCTCTTTACAACTTTACAAAATAGGCTTTTAATTTAGCTGGGCGGCTGGGGCGTGTGGGGCCCGCCAGCATCAATCATCATGAGGAGGTTGAGGAGCCAGGGCTGTCCCCTGGGTCTTCTCACTGACAAGGATGTCCCTGCGCGCACACACAGACGTGCACAGGCTCACACTTCCCTTTCCTTCTGCTCTTTTATACAGATGCTCCTTTGCAAGACCCCAAGACCTTATCTTTCTGTCAAATACATGCACATGCACGTGCTTATGGAAATGTACACACACACACGAACACACACACACCCTCCATCACCTCCAGGCTGTAGATGATGAGACCAGACTGAAGACAGATGGGGAAAAGAGGAAGAGCGTGGAAATGAAGGATTGCTCCTTAGTGTTTAGAAATCATATTTAAAACCACATAACAAACTACAAACGTGCGTGTGTGTGTGTGTGTGTGTGTTTGTGTTGTGTGCTCAGTGTGTATGCAGCCTGATAGAAGTCTGCTCTCAAGATCATATTTTATTTGTTTTTATGTCAGCTTTTTGGAATCCTTCATACCATCATGTTCTCCTGTAAGCCAATTTGTATTTGCATTGCAAACATTCATTTCCATTTTGGGTTCATGCACCTACCTTCCTTGTTAATTGGATTTGGATCATATCCAAATGTTCAATGTGTACCCAGCAGTAATAATATTCCAGAAAAGATCTGTATGAATTTTGTCACAGACTCTGACATGACATCAGAAATGTGACAGTGGTATTTCATGGCACGTGAAGGATGCGTCAAACGAAGCAAAATGTCAGGACATCATTTCTGGAAGAGAGGAGGAAACTCATTAATGCAGTGAGCTATTCTATTTGTCACAGTATCGACTGGACAGTATATATACTAAAATATTGTCTGTTCTACAGTACACCCTGTTATTAATGCTTTATTTCAGAACCACAGACACAAGGTACTTTTCATGTTAGAGGACAGGTGCTTGATTTTCTTGGGGTTTTTTTCTAAAAATGGTCTTTAATAATAGTACTCCAGGACTTTTGAAAGTATTTCAGAGGTTTTCTCTGTATATTTCCTGTCAATTTCATTCTAGTCCTTCTATTTGATCATTTTCAGTTGAGTCAACACACAACACATTTTACATGGGACTACTTTCTGTTTCACATGCAATACAAAAGTATAATGTTCTCATCACAATGCTTGATCTGTCATCCATTAATTGACCCCCTTAACACTAACATCATGGACAACTAAGGTAATAAGACAAGTTTTTTTACTCTGCAAGTGCCGTAGACCTACAGTACTGTAGATCTTTTCCTTTGACTCAGTTCGATGGGTTTGCCAATAGCGGAAAAACTTAATTCCACTGCTTTGTCTTTACTTCACCTGTCCCTGGTCCACTCAAGTCTCAGCTATCAAATATGTGTCTGTTTCTATGTAAGCAGATCAGATCAGTACATTAGGCTAACGATGTGATGCTTTATGCTGATGTTAAAGGCATGGTTTCATGGTTTCCTTGTCTTGGTTAAGAGGACTGTGTAATGTAGATTTTGTCTTTCTCACATAAAAACCCAGCTTCAGACAAACCTCATTCCTGATTGTCAGCTTTGACAAATTATGCTCTGCCCTCATGCTGACAGTGAAGGTTGTTTCACAAATGGCATGCTTTTTAGCATGTAAAATCCACACTGACAATATATTACAAACAATACAAACAACGTCAAAATTTGATTTCTGTGATGTCAGAGTTGGTGCAATGCTCTTGAAGTAAACATATCAAACTTTCATTCCCCTACACCCTACTCTCTCACTGTGGCAAAAACAACTCTCAAACCTGAACTAAACCCAAAGCCAGCGCCATAAAACCTTCACCTACGGAGCTCTTCCTTTTTCTTTGCCATCTTCTGAGTCTGTGGCAATGCAAAAACTAATGTAAGCCCACAGTCTATAACTGTAAACCCTTGCTGATGTCAGAAAATGTGTTTTTTTTTCTTAGAAATACCTATTGCACAATTACTCACCACTGTGAGAGGGTCCAAAGAAATGACTGAAATCCAGAATTGCTCTCCCGTAAAAATGTGAGATTTAAACATTCATCCAAAAAATAGCAGTGTTACAACTAATGTTAAAAATTGTAAGATGGCCACTTTTCCCCAGGCTGTTGTTTCAGATGGGGAGGCATCATATAATGGGATCCACAACCATTATTTTAATACTGAGAAACCATAACAATATATAGTTTTTCAGAAAGTAGAAAACAGACAAAAACTCACCATCAACAAGTGAAAGGGATGCAGATGAGAACAAAGGGAGAAGCAGAAAAATGAGAGATCTTTCGAAAATAATGTGTGGATGAGTCTTGAAAGACTCCGCCTAACCAAAAGCAACCCTCCCACCCCTTGGCTATGGCTACATTATCGACTACAATACTACATCAGCACACTTTAATGTGAAGGATATTATGGCATAAAAGGTCTGTATATTTAATTGGAGAAGAAAAAACTGCTTTGGAGAAGCTACTGCCAACAAAAAGCTGAAGTTTTGGGGGAAAATGTGAAAAAAAAAGATTTTGACTTTTGAAAGTCCAGTCTCAGGTAGAGGTCAGTATACTACCTGAATATTGTGAATGAGCAGGTTGTTTCATCTTCCCTGATGGCATGGCCATATTCCAAAATGACAACACCAGGATTCATAGGGCTCACATTGTGAAAGAGTGGTCCAGGAGCACAAGGCGACATTTCCACACATTGGCTACCACAGAGTCCAGACCTGAACCCTACAGATAATCTGTGAGATGTGCTGAAGGTCAGGCTCCCCTTTATCAATACAAAATCATGGGGAAAAATTAATGCAACTGGATGAAAGTAAATGTTGTGACAGTGCAGGGGCTTCTAGAGACAGTGCCACAGAGAACTCTACTGTACTGGAGTCACAGACAAAATAACTGGAAATTAGAGTGTCTTACTCTTTATTATAACCTTATATATGAGAGTCGGGGGAGTAATACCACCACCACCCCTCCTGCTCCTTACAGGTGATGGCATATCAGCAACTTCATGTAAACGTCATTTAACAACTGTTTACACAATACTGCATCCTCTTCGTCACTCACTCTCATCCTCTCATTTTTCAGTCATGCTACGTTTCTTTACCTCTGTCTTTGGGTTGCTCATCATCAGATAACCTGAACCGAGAGCCACGATAAGGAAGAGGCTCCTTAGGGTCCTTTGTCGCTCCCGCCTTTTCTCTCCTTCTTCTTACCCCCCCCCCCAAACACACACTCCACCACCACCACGACACTGCACCCACAAACCCTTCCCCCTGTCCACATACCCCTATATCTCTGCAGCCGGTGGCAATGGTGGTTTTAGTATGCATAGAACTGAGCTATCTGCTCCACTGCACCTTGACTCCCCCCACACTCACTCACACTTACACACACATGCATGCACACACACCCACATAGGCAGCAGTTTTTCTGCTGGAGGAAGGTTGTTCATAGCCATCGTAACAACAAGTCAGAAAACACACATCTGAGCGTATGCTGGCAAATGGTCTCCTGCAGAAACTTGTATTTTAAGTAAGAGGCTGTGATCTGTCCTCCTGAACAGTATGATAGGAAGGGGCAGAAAAGTGACAGAAGCTCTTTCAGATGTCAGAAGACAGCATTGTTGATGTGTCAAATGAGTGAAGACAGGTTCCCTGCAATTTTTTCCCTCTAATGTCTGTTCTGAAGCTCAAGTACAAGAACAGGTTCAGTCAAAACTTTCTTCCTGTGCTTTGCCAGTTTGCAATGAAAGTAAATACTTCTTTGTGTTTTTTCCTGAGAAACTAATAATTAATAACCTGTTTTTATAATTGTGTGTTTGTGGCAAATATTTTTGTTTGTGGCAAATATGTGTTTGTGTGTTTGTAGCAAATATTCAATGAACCAAATAATCAGTGTTTTACTCACAGCAAGGACTCTGATGGAGCAGATTTTATGAGGAGACATCAGTACTGCAGCTTATTTTACACATCTTACAGAATCTGATTTATTGTTATTTAAGCAGTCCAGTGTTTTATGGTTTGACTACCTTGAGCATAAAGTGCAATGCTTATGATGCTGAAAAAATGAAAGGGGAAAGGTTTCAAGCAAAATACAGACATTTAGTGCTGGAGAGCCTGGAGAATTACTAGAAAACTAGGTTCAAGTCACATCTATAAAGCAGAAGATTACAGGGTCATCTAAACAGACAAGTTTAATGTTGGACTTTCCCAAAGATCAGTGTTTGTATTTCCGTTATTTAAACCTGTAAAACCAAAAAATGTGCTTTAGACATTAAAGGGACTATACCCGATTTCACGTCCGGCTAGTTTTGGCGTGACACTCTTTCTCTGCCAGGTTAATTTTTGGAACGTCCAGACTCCGATCAGCCAGTAATAGCGTTCCCATAGTGATTGGGTATTAAGTTACGAAAGGTAAACCCCTTAGCCGAGAAAAAGCGTCACACAAAAGAAATAAAAACTAGCCGCTATCGCTAACTAAGCTAGCCGGCCGTGAAATCGGGTATAGTCCCTTTAATATGTTCGCTCTGCCATGAAACGATCTGAAGACTAATTGTTAAACATGCATTGTAAGGTAAGCATTTATATTATCTTTACATGGTAAAGATAGAAAATATGTATTCTTATGGACTACAGAGTTTTATAGCAATTAGTGGTGGTTAAAAGACAGTAGTAGTAGTATCACTGAACATACATGTTTATGAAATTGTGTTATTGTGTTAGATGTCTCTTAGCCAGGACAAGAGGTTTTTAATCTCAGTTGGACATTACCCAGATAAAGGTTACATAAATTAAATATAATTTTGACTTGATAAAAAAATATCCATCTGCAAGCAATATAACTTCCACCAATTTGTGTGATATAATTCTAACTACTCACAATTTTTGTTCAAGGTGTCAGAAATCTAGAACTATTTGATTGGATAGTTAAAGTGGTGTCTTCTTGTCAACTACCCTCCTTTTGCAAGAAATTAAGCATCACAGACAAAGTGCTCCTCCTTTTAATGAAGCTGAGACTGGGACTACAGAACAAGGACCTCACATACAAGTAAGTTCACTGACCGTCATCACTAAATGTGAAGCATCTCAAACGTACCCACCACTTTGTTTTCCTATTTAATTTTACATTACTTAAATGTATTCATATTGTTTTCTTGTCCTTCCTTTAGGTTCAAGATAAATGGAGAAAAAGATGCCATAACATGCCCAAAGCTTTCAAGCGCACCAGAACATACAAAAACACAGGAATCCATCCATCCATCCATCCATTTTCTGAACCGCTTAATCCAAATGGGTCACGGGTGTGCTGGAGCCTATCCCAGCTATCAACGGGCGAGAGGCGGGGTACACCCTGGACAGGTCGCCAGTCTGTCGCAGGGCCGACCAAATTAGGAATCACAACTGCAAATTAAAAATGACAACCGCAAATTAAGAATCGCAACCGCAAATTAAAATTCACAACCTCAAATTAAAATTCACAACCGCAAATTAAGAATCACAACCGCAAATTAAGAATCACAACCGCAAATCAAGAATCACAACCGCAAATTAAGAATCACAACCGCAAATTAAGAATCACAACCGCAAATTAAGAATCAAAACCGTAAATTAAGAATTGTAACTGCAAATTAAGGATTGCAACCGCAAATTAAAAATCAAAACCGCAATTAAAAATCGCAACCGCAAATTCAACTTCCGGTTGAAAAACTGACTGATGCTTGTCCAATCAGCAATGTCTCACTTGTACCTACCTCTTCCGGTAGGTAAATGTGGTTGTGATTCCTAATTTGTGGTTGTGATTTTCAATTTGCGGTTGTGATTATTTATTTGCGGTTGTGATTTTTAATTGCGGTAGTGATTCCTAATTTGCAGTTGTGATTATTGATTTGCGGTTGTGATTATTGATTTGCGGTTGTGATTTTCAATTTGCGGTTGTGATTCTTAATTTGCTGTTGCGATTTTGTTGATATATATTGTTATATCGCCCAGCACAAAGGACGATCAATGGCATTCATTCATCAATGGCATACATCATCAGTAGCTGTTTTTTACAAAAGCAGATGCAACGAGTTGTTGCTAGAAATCTGAAGAAATCATGCCATCTACGACTGTGGCAATCTCTCGGGGCTACTGGCATTTTCTTTTCTATTAGCAGGCTAACGTTAACATTACATCCGATTTGTGCATATTACTACCACATAAGCTGTACCCCATGAAGCCCTCAATGTACTGAAGAGCAGCAGCGAGGTTGCTAACCCTTTTACAGATGATGTTATACCTATAGATTATAAGCGCTGCCTGCTAAAGAGTACCAGTGGTTTCTGGTTAAAATAAAACAGGTTACTGGTGGGTACATAGTACTAGAACTACACTAGTTACCTATTTTTATTTTTCGTGTGCGTTTTATGAAGAAAATGAGCGTTACACACTATGACAGCATTAAAGGAATACTTCGCCGTCAGAATGATGTGCCTTCATTTTTTTACTCACCCTCATGCTGATTGAGACGTTGGGTCATGTAGCCGGAGATATCGGGAGATTTACATCTTATTTCCCTGCGGCTACAACGATGCTAAATAGAGCCAGGTGAAAAAAGTCCACAAAAACTTGTCGATATTCTTCCATACTGCTCGTCCAATGCAGTCCGCGGGTCCTGTGTGGGAAGCGTCCATAATTTACTCGCAACGGCATCATTTAGTATGTTTTTAGAGCCTAAACCATGGCCCAAACCGTTAGCCTGTTTACTTCCTGGATGCGCGTACCTGCGCGATGCTTGACGCTGGATGCATTGGTGGCAGCG
>JAVQJG010196111.1:0-12582 GCA_036024015.1 Craterocephalus amniculus | reverse complement strand
TCATGCACTCATTTCATTTGTTTGAGTTTCTGCAGCTGCTCCAGTCCTGGGCTGATGAACCTGCAGGCGGTCACAGGGCGGAGCCAGCTAAATTGGACCAGACTACCACACATCATGGGAGGGGGGGAATTAGAATTTGCTTTTGTTAGTCTCTGTTAGTTTCTTGTGTTTCACCCCTTGTGTTTCTTTTTTTGGGCTGATCAGCCACTTTAAATTCCCACCTTTTTGTCTTGTTAGTGAGGTCAGTTTGTTTGATTTTGGTTTATCAGTTCTTTGAGTACAGTTCTGTTACTTTGACCTCTTTTATAGGCCTATGTTCTAATAATTTTTGTATATTATATTGATGATTTTTTGGGGGTTAAATAAAAAACCCTTGTTCTTCCAAACTTAAAATCTGTGCCTGCCTATTTTTCACTGCTCGGTCCATCACAAAGACAAACAGCAAGCTGTCAGCAAACACAATCTTCCTTCAGCAGAGACATTCTAACACAAACATCTCAGTCTGAAAAATTCACAGCTAACCCACGTCTCCCCTCCCTCCACTCTTCATTTCCCTCTCCTATCTCACCTCTTTCATTGCTTGCTTTGACTCAGCAGGAATGAGGGGCTGATAAAGATAAATGATCCCACAGAGCTTTCTTATCCTCCTCCCATCTGCTTGCTTCACATCTTGGGTAGGGAATTCCCTTGGAATTTTTGTCATTCCTCCGTATCTTTCCTGAAAGGGTCCGAGCACCGTTTTTGTTCATGAGGTACAGAAGAAAGGACACATGGTTGACCGGAGGAGCTGAGGACGTTAGTTTGCCATGACTGCTAGAAGCTTGAAACTCATTAGATTTAAATTACATTAGCCATGAGCTTCATTTTAAAGAGGCCCTCGATAGTCAAGGTTACTGAACAGTTTTCTGTTGCTACACCTTGGAAATTATTCTGCAGATTAAGAAAAAATTCAGTTTATATATAATTAAGTTGGTTATTCTTTAATACTTGACAAGGCAGTTGAAAAATGGCATATTGGGAAACAAAATTTTGTTTCACAATTTTCAATCAATCAATCAAAACTTGATATTTATAAAGCGCCTTTCAAACAGAACTGCAACTCAAAGTGCTTTACAGTTAAAAACATTGCCACCCATCCTGCCCACCCCCCAATCCTCAATTTACCCACCAACATTTGCCATACCCCCCCACCCTCTCAATTTAGGATAATTCCGAGTACATGAGGTTAAGTGCACATGGACAAAGATTTTCCCTTAATTTTGTTGCCTTTCGAATAGAGGTCAACTAATATAATTTTTTCCAGGGGCGGAACAGATCATGGAAATCAATATTGAGAATTAGAGTAAAATCTTTAAGTTTTGAATTACAAAAATGCCCAACATTTTATTTTGTTTAAACACTGTTCAGCATTTTTATTTGTTATTCAACAGCGGCTGCAGAGAGCCCCTAGCTCAGCAGCATCATTTAACTGAACATTTAGATAAATAAATAAATAATTAGCTCCCTGAACTTTTATGAAATATTGAATTAAATATTAAATAGTCAAAAGATTAATGTTAACAATTTGAGTAACATTGGCAGGATTAGTATTAATATTTCTTCACAGCAGCGCCTGAGTCCAACAGGACTCAGCAGTTACTTAATCATGACGCCCCCTCTTGCTTAAATTCTTGCTTGTGTTGATCTCACTTTCAGTTGTAAGTTGCGTCGGATAAAAGTGCCTGCTAAATGACTGTAGTAGTATAGAGTATAACACAACAATAATTAAAACTGTCCTGCTAAATAGGTAAATAAATGATCACGGGATGAAGGCTTTCTAGCAGCGGTTTGGAAGCTCTCTCTCATATCAGCCACAGGAAAATGCAAAGATTGTCTATAGTGAGAGACGGCAGACTCAAACACTGGAAAGCGTAATCATAGCAGCCCTACCCTGCACAGCTTAGATTGGCTTCTCTTTCTCTCACACACTTGCACCCTTTGGACAGGTTGTTTTGCTCAGTGAACAGTCTCATAGTGATGCTGGCAGAAGAGGAGGTGGACTCGAGAAAGCCAATCGCTAAAGCCACTCACTCTGAAATCAGCGCGTCGACGCAGGTTTTTCAAAGCCGCGTTAACCCGCGATCAATCGGCATTTGGCTCCTTTCACATCGCCAAAAAAAAACGCGCGTCTGATTCTCTGCTGGCAGCTGCGTTGCTCACAGATGTGAGTTTAGTGAAGCAGTCACGCTGTGTTCACGTTAACAATGTTACCCAGAGCAACAGAAATCTAGGCAAGTAAACAATAATTGTTGCCATTTTTCTGACTTGTGTAGCCTATTTTTAAATTAAATTTTTGTTAAAATAAAGTAAACAATGTAGAGCGAGTCAGACAATTAATAAAAGTTAACAAATGACAGCTCTTAACATTTGAATGAGTATAAAACCAAATGGCTCGAGTAGATCAAATCTAAAATGATATGTTATTACTTCATAATAAAATAATAAAGTAATTGTAATAGGCTCAGAAGGTGATTATGGGATATTTGAAGGACAAAAAATGGAGGTTAGACTGTGTAGTTTTGTGTGGGAACACTTGAGAGCAGTTCCAACCCTCTGGCTCTCCAACAAGATGGGCTGAGAGTGAGGACAGCTGTCCAACTTTAGATCTGCTTTGGAAAAACAAAAAAAGATATGAGAGGACAGGAGAGAGGACTTGTCACCAAAGAGACATTTATCTTCCCCCTGGCTGAAAACTCTGTCTTCACTGTGGTGTAAAGTTCACATCATATGAGGACGTGGCCTTAATTTAAACTGGAGCTGCGGGATACTGACCTGCATAAAGTACATTTGCATAGAACTGCTTTGTGGTTTTATACTTTAAATATAGCATTGCTGTTGTAAAACCAGAGTATCTAGGTCTTTAGATTGAAATAAACTTGGGTAAACTTTCCACTGATAGCAGCTGACATTTGGAAGAAAGTGTGGCTGGGGATAACATGGTAACAGATTTTCACTACACTACAGTTGTAGCCAAAAGCAATTACAATTTATCACAAACTTGGTAAACATTTTGAGAAAAAAATAGAGCAAAACTCCTTTGTTTTTCTTTTTTCTGCATTTTTTTAGCTCTTGAATTAAAAATAAGATTTAAAGAACTGTAATAATTCTACAAGAAAATAAATATTTTCTCAGAAGATTTTCAATATTTTTATCATGATTATTATCAAAATGTGTGTAAGGAAACCTTGTGCTTTTTTACAAATATTCTTCAAGTCCTAATGTAATTGTTGGATAAGGAAGAAGAAGAAAATTATGATGATAAAGAAACCAGCTCTAAAGGAAATGTAAAAATAGTATCCATACATTTGAAAAGAGTGTGTTTTACATTTACAAGACCATTTTCTTAGGGTCTGAACATACCTCTGTATCTGTCTGCACTGGGTTTGTGGAGAGCATGCTGCTTGCACACAGTGGCAGCATTGGTAATCTGTGGAACAATCTTTTCTCTGGGACGCTCTTGTGTTGTCATTATGAATGCTTTTGCTGCATTATGCAGAGAAGAAAAACAATTATATGGGAGATATATCTGCTTTTTAGTGGTGCACAGTTGTTACTGGAGCTTTTGACTGCTTCTTTCCCATTTCTTGTTTTTTTTTTTTTTCTTCTACTCTTTGCCATGAAATCTGCTTTTGTTTTTGTCAAAGCTAGCTGGCCGCTGGTGGGTTAAGTAATCTTCATGCATTAGCAAAATTTCAACCAATTTTAATGATGTGTCATCCAAGGGCTATGCATTTATTGGTTTTTGGAGGACTCCATGCATTCAACTGAATGCATCTCAGAAGTAAAAACCCATCTATCAAAATGATGGTCCCCAAAATGTTTCATGATCATAAGAAAGACTGAGTCCTAAATCTTACTTCTCTCTTGCTTCCTTATTTTTAAGAGGATTTTGTGACTCTTTTAAAAGAACATGAAAATGTCTGCTCTGACATGTTAATGCTCATATGAGCTTTAATTCACTCCTTTTAATAGTAGAAAAGGTTATATACTTATGATAATATTAATAATAATACAGTGAGTATATAGAGGGATGTCAAATTATCGCATTTTCCAATTTTCACAGGGAACGTAAAGACACACAAACACACATAATCTTCCAGAGGGTGTCAGATTATGGTGGGATGTCGGTGGAGCCTGCAAATCCTTGAGGAGAAAACCCCACCACACATGCACCCACTGCACAGCAATGTCTTTAACGTGACAGCTCCTAAACTGACTCAGTCAAAGCTGACAACTAGAGAAGCAGCAGTACGTTGCTCGCTGAATGTGTTTGTGTTTGTGTGTGTGTGTGTGTGTGTGTGTGTGTGTGTGTCAGAGCATGTCATCCTAACACTGCCTCCGACAGTTTAACTTCTTTTGTTGGATCGCTGAGCTCAAACACTCTGCTAGCTTCTGCCTCATCTGACAGACAACTACTGCTGTATCAAATGCAGGAAGACTACTGTACTGTAACTGCTTCAGAGCGAAGCAATCAGAGTGTAGAAATAGTCTAGCACATGACAGCCAGTGTGTAAAATCATCTATTTCATATAAGTTTGTGAATGCAGCCTCATCATCTTATCAACAAGAATCACCCATCTCAAAAGCAATAAATCAAGAAATGTTCTTCAGCAGTCAAACAATAAAAAAGTCTTGGTGTGGGAAGTATGGCTGTAGACACCAAATCCAGTGAAAAGAGCAGGAATAAAGAGAACGATTTAAGGAAAAAAGAAAGTAGCCAAATAATAAAATATGTTTGCGTTCTTTAGTTTTTATTCCTGAAGCACACACAGTGAACACATCCAGATGAGTTTAAGACCTATGTTTATAAAAGCACTCTTGCAATTAAAAACGTTTGGTTAGCGGCTTTCACTTGATGAGATGCTTTGAAATATTTGATGTTGCAGAGGTGGTGTGTAAAACTTTTATAATCTGCACTAGTACAACTTCAAAGTATCACAGTTTAGAGCCCTTTCCAAATTACTTTCCGAAATTTAAGATGGCAGTTAGATGTGGAATCAGCAGGACATGTGTTTGGAAAAGACCTCGTCCTGCAGACATAGAGCTTGTAATGCAGATTATGAAGTTAAAAGTATAGTGAAGCAGAGTCTTGCAGCTCCTGCAGGAGTTTATATTAACTCATCAATAAGTAACATTTCAAATCGGATTTAATCCTAAAAGGGTGGATTTCCATTAAATAAAAAACATGAACAGACAACAGTTAACTGTGTTCTGTTTATGGGATTAACAAAATCACGTAAACCATCAGTGATCAAGTCAGACTAAAATGTGTTTCCTGGTGGATATATATCCAAGTCATTTAAATCAAAAACAACTTCAGTTTAACCTAATACATTAAAGAAAAGAAAATATTCAACTGAAACATATAGAGACTTCACCAAAAAATTCAACATTTCTTCCTCAGATTTGGTTCCTTGTGTCTGAAGTTATAAACAGACTGGCATGGCAGAGACTGATCTAAAGTTGCTTTGTCAGGGACCAAGCCAAAACATTAGAGTGGCAAAACAGGAAACTAAAGCACTAACTGATGTGCCATGGAAGCACATAGTTACTGGCTGATCACATCGTCTTCACACAAAGGGGGTATAATAAAATATTATTCTGGGTGAAATGGTCCTTTCATCCTGAGAGTAGTCAATAGATTTTGTTTACGTTGAATGGTTCATTTGAGAGGGAGAGGAGCTTAGAGGAGGTGATACTTTCCTATCTTGCTGGCTCGCAACATTACCAGCTTTAGACTAGAATAAAGATTAAACTAATGAATACAGTGTCAAATAATAACTAATGAGGAACTTAATCAAAACTCTCCCAACAGAGGAAACAAAAGAAAACAATCAACAGTAGAACTTTTAAATTTCCTTCATTGATTTCAGAAAAAGCACAACCTAACTAGGCCTTAGAGATCCACAGCAGCCTGGATCCATGATCTCAGCAAGCCAAGCAACTCCCACACAGCAGCCTGCCAGGAACTGGAAGGAACTTTATCTAAACAAACTAAGGCCACCAATACTTCCATCTGAGTACAAGCTGATATTGAGTACCAATATATCCCATCACAGTTCACTTGTTAGGAGCTTGGACCTTAAAGTGAGAGCTGAGAGGTTCATTGTGCAAAATATATTAAACATGTCATCCTCTTCATGTAAGGCTTGAAGAATATCAAATCAAATCATTGGAAATCAGCTGCTCTTGCTGCGGCAATGCCAAAATCAGACTGGTAGTGGGTTCTGTAGTATTGACTACCGAGTGCAGGTATACACAGCTAGTATTGGAAATAGTACACTGTAGGTGCATCCCTACATCAAACTCAGTTAAGTGACTAAATAAGTTAAGTCAATGTGCTCACCCAATCGGTCAAACACTTTGCCAAAGCTTGTGAACAAAATGTAAAATGTGAAAAATGGTTCTGTGTTTTTATTTCAAGTGTTTGTGGCTCTAACTGTAAAATTAAATACATTTCTAACCAGTTTTTTGCTGAGTGTGTGGCTTCTTATGCTGCATCACTGGCCGGCAATATCATAAACACATGTGCTCTTTGTGTTGTAAATCATTTGGAAGACGAGTCAGATAAGCTAATACCCTGTTCCTTCTTACAGCAGTGGGGGCAGATGGACGATGAGATCTGTGGCTGTGTCAGTGACACAATGTGGTGAGCAGACTGCTCTGATAACAACACCTCTCCTTTTTCTTTGTCTCCTAAAGATGCAGCCCCTCTCAGGTTCACTGAAAATCAAACAACTGTTGAGTCAGTGAGTGAGTGAAGCAGAACGGCAACAAAACACTAATGTTATTTCAATTTATCACTTCCCCCAAAGTGAAGCTGCTCTCGAAAAACACACAAGTCCCTCTCTCCCTCTTGCACAGCAAAGCATCATCATTTGTGTGCCACAGTGCAGAACAATGAGAAGCCAAAGCCCTCACTAAGGATGCTCTCCACTGTAAACAACCTGATGTTAGAAGAGGGATGGAGGATTTCAGCATTTCTGAGTATTTTTTAATGACTCAAATTATTCACTGCATGTCACAGTATTGATATTAATCTGTCACATGACCCAGCATGAAATCCATTCTGCAAAATGCCTGAAAAACTGCAATACATTCCAAATGCTTCTGCACAAAATTAATATTTAGAAAGCTCCAAATAGATGCGTCAGACAAAGAAACCAAAACATTTATAGTACTTATTTTTTATAACTTTTGAATTACTGTGAGATAAATGATAATGCCACTCTCATCACCATAAGAACTCTAATCCACACTTTGAGGATTCACCTATTCAAATGTCTGACTATGTATTTGGCATGAAATACATCAAAATATATGACATTAGGCATCAGTTTCCGTTTCTGTAGTTTAACGATAGCAACCCTGTATGAATATGAAATTAGGTAGCTTGTGTAATTAATGTAACAGCCATTAATGTTCTTTCATGTAGCTCATTGCCTCATTGTCTCAGCATATATTAGTTGGCATAGGCTTCTGTTTTATATTTGTTGTTCAGTTTGAGCCGCGGGGGACATGAGATTTTGTTCTACTGCTGTCTGACAACAATAAAAGAGCAAAACTAGATTGAACTGAATTTCAGCAAATAAGTTCTATAGCTGGTCGGCATGCACACATTCACACCCATGCACGAAAACCTATAAAATCCTGCTAGTGCACTGCAGATCCAGCAGGACAGAAAAGAAGTAAAAGTGTCACATTTGCTCCAGAACTGACCTTGTTTGACCTTGTATAAACCTGACTTACTGCCATGTCGATAGAAAGTCTCACATTTACATTTACTGTAACAGGTCATTAGTCATTTTCTGCAGGACTCAGCGTTTGTAAGTTTATGGCACAGATCGGTTCTATAAAGTAAAAATATGCAATGTCATTATAAAGTCTGGCTCAGTGCCCAGGTAGATTGTAAAACCACATTAGAGAAAAAGCACTTGAGAAAAAATAAATAAGAAAAAAAAAGAGAAAAACTAAATGAATGAAAAAAGATTTTAAGAAAGCCACATTAAAACAAAACTTTGAATCCCATGTGAAAACAAATACATAAATAAGATATATAATGAAAAAGATATATAATGAAAAGAAACATTAGAATTGTAAATTAATGTAGACATAAATAGAAATAAAGATTGTAAAATGCAAATGTCCCAATTACTGATCAAATGAAAACAATAGAAAAGAAGTCTGTGATATAAGCATGGTGCATTCACTGACTGAAGCAGAAGAGGAAAATAGAATATCATATTTCTTAGTTTTATTCACATGGAAGAATTACTGACTAAATAGAATCAAATAAAAAGAATAAAACATGGTCATCATTGTGTGGCTCAGAGCTCAGCTCACATCTGAAGAGCAGGTTATTCTTCATCTGAAAAAGATGCCAAGCGTGGCAGCACGTCACACTGCAGTGAACACGGGATTCACATGACCGGGCCTCTGTTCACTTCTGCTCCAAAAGCATTTCTTACATCATCTTCATTTGGAAATGGGATGACTTTGACAGCATTGTTGTAAACGGAGCATTACTTTCACTTATTCACTTTAGTCCTTGGAGCCTTCTCTCATCAAGCTTGGTTCTTTTTAAATAAACTTCAATTCAAGATCTTAATAGTTTCCCTCCTACAACAGTAGTCCTGTTTTGTGAAAAAAAACTTATTTAATCGCTTTGGGAAATTTAGTGACTATATAAATGTTATAGATGACTGGATCTAAGTATTATCCCATAACTTTCCTGACTCAAATTATTCAAATTTTTAGTATCTGTGCTTTCTCCGTGACACCAAACTGCTCTCTCCTACAGTAATTATGCACACTGTATTTGTCTAAAAAATGTGCCGAGCTTGCAGAACAGGAATAAATGGTGGCAGGAGAGATTTCAGGAAAGTGCATGAGCTTTAAAAAAAAAAGAAGAAGAAATGAATTCATGATGTCCAACTCAACAAAACGCTGAGCAAACACTTTCATCAAGCCTTTTCTCATCAGCACTTTTTTATGAGTTCATGTGACTCTGCATTATTTTAGGCTTGTTATCTACACTGAACAGCCACAACATTAAAACCACTGTCAGGAGGAGTAAGACGGCTTGTGTCATTTCAGTGCACCGATCTATGTCCTGGCTTTAACATGGATGTTAATTTGACACTTTTCCACCCACTGACACATTTTTACAGACTGGTGAGCAAAAATGTGAGAATCTGTGGAATTGTTTTCATTCTCTTTATGGTACCCAAAGTAATGTCCTCCTGTGGAAACCCAGTCTGCTGTAAAAGGCATTTTTCTGGGTGTAAAAAGGAAAAAAAAACAAAAAACCTCACTCCTACAGCTGTTGATAATATGCTGTCTATGTTCCTCCTTTTATCATTTTATGCCTCTTATTATTTCCATTGTGAATTCTTACAGCTTTTTTTTTCCTTTTTGTTTTTTCCTTGTCTTGTCATTTCTTGTTTCTTGTGGAAAGTAGATCCAACATTTGTCAGTAAGTTTGTCAGAAGAGAAACTGCTTCAAACTCCAGCAAGACGTGATGAGAACCGGGTCTGTTCAACACGATTCTTAACTGTGAACAGATCACAGCTTATTTTCTGGGCAGCTCCACGCTCGAATGTCAGTAGCTTATGATCTGATATCCGGATTTTTCAAAGCTTGTTTGCTTTAGATAAAGGTGAAAGGTGAAATAAAGGGGAACTCTTCTGAGACAAGTTCCACTGAGGTGGAGTATGGTAAAAGCATGGCTGAGGGGGGAATAGAGGGTACACCTGAGGCTACGTATCAGGTTTCATCACTGCTGCTTAACAGTGAAAAACACTTTCAATGCTGAAGCATTAGACATGTCTAGTAAACATAAAGGCACAATGAAATGTGTGTTTACTTAGATTATTCTATAAATGTTGGCATTTATACCTAATTTAGGTCTGGTCAGGATGTTACAGTTTAACACAGAGGGATCAGAGAAAGAAGCCCGCTATCTCCATCACAGTGACTTAGGGCTCAGGGCTTGTAAGCCATAAACATCTAGAACTCTGATAATCAACTCAATCCTACAGTATGAGAGCCACAATCCAACAGGTTTTCCATGTATCCCTGCTTTAACACACCTGGATCAAATTAAATGGATGGACCAGCCAATCAAGTTCTGCACAGTGACTCAATAAATTGAATCAGGTGTGTTGGAGCAGGAAAACATAAAAATCTGCAGTGCTGGAAATTCAATAAAAACTACAAAATCTCTACTAAATGTGAATATTAAAAATCTGTGTTTACTGCGTAGCTCAAATCTTGAACAGATAGTTGTGATTTTAAGCTTTTCTGAATAATGTACACATTTCTTAAAATGTGTTTTACTATATATTGTCAACCCAAAAATCACATGGAATCCATCTTGAGCTGTTTTATCATCATCATTATCAAGAGGAGCGGTATTATTATAGCTAAATGAGTTTGTTTGCAAATGTTCCCATGAAAGACACACTACTTAACTTATGCCACTTTCTCAGTGATGCATATCGGCAGCTATTTCAGCATCCATCTCGCATGTATACTGTGAGCTCCCTCTAGACAGTATAAACAGTCTTATCTTGACTCTTGTCTTTTCCCTTGTTCTGTCTCTCTTGGTTTTCTCTCTTCCTCTGATAATGCCTTCCAACACCTCTTTGCTCAATCTGCCACAGTGCAGTTCAAAACAGACGATGTGTTAACATCCGCTTGCTAGCGTGTGACGCATGCACAAAGAAAAACTCAGTATGTGTCTCGGATGAAAACTTGTATAGAGTGGTATCTCCGCCACGGGACACTGCTGGCTGCGACGCCTGCAGTCAAACGAGTCTGGAAAGCAGAGTTTTAAGGTTGAAAAGTTAAGGAATGGACCTTTAAATACTTCAGATTCAGAAGAAAAGACTCCTAGAGAAATGATTCACAATTTATGTCTGTGTGTCTCATTATGACATAAAAGAAATGAAAGTCCAGTCAAGCAGTTGTTTCTTTCTTCCCCCTGAGGAACTTTCTGAGGGAGGCTACTCTGAAATATCGGTGTAGCAGCTATAATAAGGTCTTCTCAAATTCTCTGAAGATTAACAAAAAGAGCCTCATTGCTTCCTTCATTACTTCCTTCAGCAAAGGAAACAGTGGGCCATCCTTTATGACAGCAAATAATTCCTTTCTATAATCCTTGTGGCTTTCGCTTTCCTCTGTGCCTCAGGTAAATATATACAATCAAAAGGGGTGAATGTGGGCAGCAGGAGACAACAACACATTTCACATTTAGATTTTCTTTCCCCATTATTAAATTTCCAGCCTTTATGACTGCAGAATATTTCTGCATGTAACAACTGTAGATAACCTACTACAGACTACAACAATAAATCTGGTATGATCAAGTTTTTGTTGCAGTGCTGTTGTTTCATCACATTTCGTGAAGTTAAGAAAAATAATCTTAATTTTAATTAAAGGAGTTAGGAGAATGGTGGAAGTGTCTCTTTTTTTTCCCTCCGGTTTTTCATTGAACATCCAAAAAGTCATAATTGAAAAGGAACATGGAGCATTCATGTTGTGCCTTCTGATGTGTTGACAGGAATTATGCTTTTTCAGTAAAACATCTGTTTGATGAGAGGTGCAGTGGAAATTTCATTATTATACATCATGTTACATGTTCATCATTGTTCTTCATCATATCTTATGTCTTCTTATGATCACGTAGGTCTTTATGTATCACATGATTTTCAAAATCAGTCTGCACTACAGTTTAATTGCAACTTAAAGGAGAATTTCGCTTATTTTTAACCTGGGTTGTGTTTTCATCTTTCCTTTTATACATGTGAGTGATGGAGAAAGGAATTTGCAAGATAGCTTCAATATTTAGCCGGGCAAGCAGCTAGCAGCCCAGTTCATGATAAGTATCGGGCAAGTGTTCCCGCGTAAGTTCGCCCCACAAAAACATGGTTTTTTCCACACTGAAGTGCTCTGATAGTCTCAATGAGTGTCCGACAACGTACTACAGAGGATAAATGAACAAAAGTATCTATATTACCTGCCAATCACTATGTTTTGGTGTCTGTGTCCTGTTGTTTCGCAGGATTATTCCGAAATCGTACGATAACTCGGGGCAAAACACTGGTGGGAGATTACACTACCTGACAAATTCTCCTTTAAAGAAACAATTACAGAGATGAAGAGCACATTTGATGTATCTTTTTTCAAGCTCAGACAATACAAAGCATTTATAGGCTACCTGCTCCAAGCTATTGAAATGTTCAACTTGAAAACTTGTTTTCAAATTGTTTTCACTTACAGTACCTGAGAGACTAAACATGAACAGGATTTGCATTGATAACAGCCTATCAGCCAGTTATTCTCCTCCAAAGTGCTTCATATGACCTGTTAGGGCTGGTATAAACTTGCTGTGTACGCAAGCGTGCCCACAAGCGCTCTTTTTGGTCTGTGTACATACTTGCTGTAAACTACATAGGCACAATGCAGCTAAAATCAGAGGGTACCTTTAGGGGGAGTATATACAATTTGCCAGTCAGTTGTATTTCCATGTTTTGTCCCCT
>JAVQJG010196099.1:0-21493 GCA_036024015.1 Craterocephalus amniculus | reverse complement strand
GTTCAACTTTATCTGTAAAGCGCCAATTCATAATGATGGCATCTTAAGGCACTAATTTACCTGTTGTTTTGTGTGTGCTCATTTCCGCACCACTGAGTACCTCCTCAACCGGCTTTTTGGTGCAGTCCAAATTTGAGCTGTATAAAGGTAAATCATCTCAATGTGTGTTGTCCAACAAAGGGCCCCATGTCAGCCTTCGCCTAGGGCCCCAAACTTCCTAAATCCGCCACTGTTACAAATGAAGACAGTTATTATTTGGTGGATATTACCTACAGCTGTAACAAAGTCACCATATGTTTTTGTGGCTGGCTGTCATACAAACGTCTGTGTTTGTGTCCGTATCTGGACATTTTTGAAAATGTCCAGATGTTTGTTTTTTAATAATTTTTTTTACATTTCAAGTTTCCCATTTTCATTCTCAGCAACCCTTGCATGCATAAAAATCTTTTCATTAATCCACAATCAAAGGCAACCAAATGGCTAAATATTTCAATAACAGGCTTATGATCAAAATATTTATCTTCTTTTAAAGCTTTTTAGTCTCATTTTGCAAATTTCCACCATGTTATAATGTTCATTTTACTGACAAATGGCCTCATAAATGTTCCATAAATGCCTGAACTAGTGGAGTGCTATGCTATTCTTTTGTGTCATTCTTTCATTTCCACATCTGTTAGGACTGTTTGTGGCTCCTAATTTCTTTCTCCTGAAAAAGATGGAAACTATAGAGTCCTTGATCATGTTCAATGCCCCAAAATTCTTTTCTATGCCCTTCCCTAGACCAGTGCCTTGGCACAGACCTACCAACAACTTAGCCTCTGTTTTCTCTGCGATGCACACTATCAACCAAAGGAACTAAACTAAAGACAGGTGTGTGTCCTCTCAGTTATGTCTATTGAATTCAGTCAGGCACTCATGGACTCCACTCACGTTGAAGAAGCACCTCAAGGACACAAAACAGAAGTAGGATGAATGTCATCAAAAAGGGTCAGCTGTTGGAAAAGAACATTTTCTGTATTTTACCTTTATTAAATTATCCAGGAACTCCAACAAAAACTGCTTTTGCTTTGTAATTTTTGAGTATTGTATGTCATTGAACTTGAACATTGAAAAATGAACAGTATATGAATGCATTTGGCAAATGGGAATGACCCCATTAACCAGGTTAACTAGAAAAAGAACATTTTCAATATGCTGTAAATGTGATCTTTCAAAAACAAGGTATTAAATTGTCCCTTTTTGGCAGACATGCATTATTAATACCAAAACTTGGTACACACCCATTCAGTAATGCACCACGTATGAGCAGTATGGGTGGCAACACACATCCAGTAATTAGAGTGCAGGGCCTGCACACACAGATGGCATCAGAAGGAATTAATGCAAAATTGTCTTCAATAGTCATATGTCTTGGAAATGTATATCATAAATTAAAAAACATATAACATTCACAAAAGAAAATTTCCTTTTTATTTAAACAACATGAATAACCTCATTGAAAGTAAAATATAGCCTTGAATGGAATATTTTAGAGCTACCTCTTAATGTCTCGCTTCAGTGTTTTCAGGGAGATTTGAACTGTAAGCAGGAATAAACAAGAATAATAAGAAGTTTTATATATAGAGCACATTTTAGCAAATAGTATAGCGCTAGCGTGCACAATGATGCTTCTGAATTTAGATATTCAACACTACTACATAAAATGGAGCACATTTCTTTTAATTGTAGCAATGTTCAGAGCAATCATTAGCAAAATTACAGTAAACTGTTATCAAAAAAAGAAACAAATATAACCTAAAATGTTTTGACAAATATGTAAATCAATGCTTTCCTCTATGTTGTTTTTGGAAGCTGTTGGAAAGCTCAGAGGCAATAACAACAAAATACAAGACGGCTGTTACAATCCACTTAGTCCTGCAAATTAAATTCAGCCCCAGTGTGTGCTGAAGTGTGCCGACAGAAGAGTATCATCAGTCTTTTACCATGGACTCATAAATGAGTTGATGTATATGCTGCAATCATTGCAATCCTCGCAAAAGGCCGTATGTCGTTTTAAAGTCTGCAAGAAGTGAATACAGCTCTCTCGAATGCACTCACGCTAGAGGAGCCTAATTCTCCCTGCCAAACCAGCGTATAGTTACTTATCCCTTTTCATGCTGCACCCTCCATAAACACTCATGTCATGAGTGATAAATTGCATTCTGTCATCTCCATTTCCTGCTCATCAACCTTGTGTGGCACCGACTGATGGCGAACCAGCAAGCTACCATTCTTTCAGTCTACATACACCAGATGCTTGTTACATCTGGGTCAGACTCTGTTTGCTAATAATGTAGATTTATCTTTGCTGCTGTGCCTGACAGTTAGAGTTCCTAGAGCCCAGTATGCTCATCTAGGCTATGTTGGGTTTCTTCATTATTTTCAGGTTGCCATGGCTTTGTCCGTGGATTTAAACAAGACAATCAGGCTTTTATGGCAGATTTTAAATTAAACCTGAGAAACCGGAGGAAATATAACAGCTGTCTTGAGACAAATGCCTTTCCTGTGTAGCCACACATGCAAGGTAAACTGGATCAATAAGGTCAAAGTTTAAACCCTGGAACACTCATCAGTCAATACAGGAAGTTACTCATTGAATCCTTGACCACCGTTCCCAGTAACAGATGCTTGGTAAGGCTTCTCACATCGTCTCCCCTCCTCTTTCCCTTCCAAGCTTGTCTTCGATAATCCGTTGCAAACTCAGCATCCAGTATTTCTGACAGTATCTAATGTCCCAAGAACTTATCTCCCAGCAGAACGGTGGTGCCTCCTTGAAGGATAAGTTTGGTGTTTTGCAACCTGGATATATTTTCAGGAGTTTTGTGGCAGAAATTGGCTTTCTTAGAGGCTGCGTGAGCTGGCCCCGTTCACACCCATTACATTGGATTTACGCTGATCGCGAGTTGATATAAATATCTCCCGAAAGGAGTTCAAGTAACACAGAAACTGTCTGGGTGAGTAAATGATCGTATTTCATGCTAGAAAATAGGTCCATGTTGCAAAAAAACCAAAAAACTTATCCTTCAAAGCACAACACACCAACTTGTTTTTCATGCTCTGACGCTGGGGAACTTGCTCTCCTGTTCTTATGTAAGACACATCGAAGGATATGAGAGTTTTACAGCTTGACCTGGTCCTTGTGTTGTTTTCTGTTCACAGTTTGGTTAGATTTCAGTTTAAGGGGGATTGGGGGTGGGGATGGGGATCAGAGTAGCGGTTTGTGCTCAGAGGCAGGTGCTGCAAAGGGTTTTAGATTAACATAAGGAATTAGCCCTTGAAAGCGGCAACACAAATCAAACCTCTTTGTGTTTATCATGTATGGAAAGAATCAAAACAACCCTTTTTTCCCATCAAACCCTCTGTCTGGGACTGATAATGCCAGGCAATGACATCGCCGTTTGGCTCGCTAATGAACACTGCAGTTCACTGGCGAGCCGTTGCCTCATTGTTTCAAATATGTAAATAGTTAAGTAGAACTGTGTGTTTGCTCTGTAAGTGCTGCTGGCAGTGTTGATGGGTACAGAAAGGTCAATAAACAAAGTGAACAGAATGTTCTGACATTTAGAACTGAAGTAATCTGAAAGTTATTAATAATGTCTCTGATGAGTCAAACTAAAATTTTCCGTCTTACATGAGCTAAATCTTTGTCTTTGCCTTGTTTCCTACTGATAGAGTGTGCTAGCGCTCTGATTGAGATACAGCCACTGTCACAACATTTCACAAGAAGCGGGACTCTAATTTCACCCATAATGTCCTTCTGTTTGCATTTTTTTTCTCCATCTACATAATTGACTTTACAGGTTTCTGCCATCTTTGGACATCTACTGCAGACTGAGCAAGCATAACTTCCTCCTCCATCCCACCCACACAAACGTCACACACACATGAAAACATGTGGCCCGTCAGTTTATTAGCTGAATGTTCAAGAGGAACACTCGTGGCTTCAGGGTCCAGGTGTCTCTGAGACTGCTGACCCATGTTATCAGCCAGCTTCAGCAACCAGACCTCCCAAAAAAAAATTAATCCTGACGCCGTCACGCTGCATCTCTTGCTCACAGTGACGGCTCCCTTTCTGGGCGACTATCCCCTCCGGATCCACGGCAGCCGGGACACAGACACGCTCACCTGCATACTCCACTCCCATGAGAGGTGCCTATCAGCTGAAAAAGGGCAGGCGGAGTGGCCGGGACTGCAGCCAATGCTGCGTTAATTATAAGCCTTTTTAATGAGGGGGGGGGATGCGGGGGCTGGGAGGCCAGGTGGAACAGCTGCACAAAACAAATCGGATTATGCAGGACCGGTTTGTTTCTCTTTCGAGCCTTCCCTTTTTTCCTCATTCTCTTTTGTGGTTAACTTTTGCAGCTTCACCCCAATGAGCAGAGAGATTCAATTTCAGCATTTGTTTCAGGCTCAGATTCTTTGGGCTCTATTTTGCACATGGTACCACAGCCTTATAAGGAAGTGTCGTCTTCATTTTGACTGATCTACTTAAAACATAAGCAATTAAAAGCCTCCTTAGAGAGATGAGATGGGATGCCTTTCTCTTTCTTCTCGGAGAATATTCTTATTCCCATAAAGAATGATTGCAACAATGAAAAGAGCAAGATTTCTCATTGTGCTGCTTTTGGTCACTGCTAATTTTAAATTCTGTGAAATCTTTTTTTTTTCTCCGTCTTTGATGGAAAACGCATGGTGTGACAAAAAATATTCAGTGAGAATTATCTGGCTAACGAGACAATGCTCTGTGACTTTGTTTTGGGCATTGCATCAATTAGTGTCATTTTTCTCTGAAGGACATTGATTCGTGTTGAGCAAGAAAACGTGTATGCAAGTAATTGTAGCACCACTATCTAGCTGTGAAAATTAACACCTTTCACAAGCCTGGACCTGATTGGATTCATACTTTTCGCAGCTTCTGTTAACATTAAAGCGTGTCCATGTATCGTTTCAATGCATGCCCGCATCTAACTGTTTTGTTTTGTTTTGTAGTTTTTGGGTGTTTTTGTAATGCACAACGCTTAGTTGCAATCAGTCTCACTCAACACTTATTCTGTTTTTCAGCTGTTTGATTTTGAACATTTCAGCAGGAGGGCTCAAATGTTAGCACAGCTGTGGTATTCGGCTTAGCTTTGTTTAATTGTGTCCTTTATCTGAAAGGTAATCAGTAAATGTGAAATATTACATTATAACCCAGATGAGCTGAGAATTTTCTGAGGAATCCATCAGAGATATATGCAGGCTACTTAAACAAAATGGGGTGTAGATTTCCTCGGTGATCTCAATGATGTAACTAATTTGATTAAGAGATTCTCTTTTGCTCGTCATTTCTACCTATTTCAAATGTACCCTGTCTGATCGCATTTGCTTTTGAGTTAATCTTTGGACGTCGACAATCCTGCAGAGAGATATGTGAGTCATTCAACGTCCAGCCCGAATCACGGTTTTTGTTGATAAGCTTTCAGAGTGAGAAAGAAAAGGCAGAGGCTGAAAAGATGAAAAAACACGACTAAAACCATTCCTCAATTCTGAGGTAAAAAAACGACTCGACTGGGTGGTGGTATCATTTAAGTGATCTTTGTGTAGCGAGCCCGCACAGATGCAGCTTATTTAAAATTCTCACCTGCTGTCATCAATGTTGCGACCCTGTCAGCTTGCTTAACTAGACATACTGCTGCACCTGCAGCACACCGAGGCAGTTTGAAAGAACCATAGTATGTTCAGAGGCGCAGTGATAAACGCGCAGCTGATTGAGTTGACAACCCCGGCTTCAGGAGCAGCAGCTTTGGGCAGTCTTAGTGTTTGAGCAACTGGTAGGGTAGATACCTCTCTCTCTCTCAGATATTGCCACTATAACAACTTAACAGTTTGGAAAAATAATATTTTTCAATATCTGGAAGCTTTGCAAAAAGCCTTTTTTAATGATGTGTGGTGACTGGCACAGTCTGGTCCAGTTTAATCTCAGCAGAAAATGTGTAGTAGGTGGGTATGTGTAGGTACATTTGTCCATGGATCCAAAACATTTTTTTTAGATAAAATCAGGTAGGCTGTAACAATTTTACAGCTTGGAAAATGTATTAATGGTGCATGTATTATTCATTATGCTTGACAGTTTAACTTAATGCAAATGTAAGCTTGAAGCAATTTAAGGGCTCAAAAGGGGCAGAAAGCTATCAACAAAGTAAACACACTTAGCTGTCCAGTCTCACAGTAGTTTGCTGATGTGAAAGAGCTGTTTTCGTAGAGACACACTCTACAGTACATATAGGGATTTACAATTTATTTGGATAATAGCCTTAGCTCCAGAATATTATTACATTAAAGAAAACAACTTTATGGATTTGTGAAGATCAACATCCCCAGCAGCAAAAGGTTATGACTATTTGTTTTGGTATTGCATGTTACGTTTCTGCTGTGAGCTCATACCAGAAACAAGCTTTTTTTTCTCAGAGTGCGTCGGTTATCAGAGAGCAGGATCAGCCTTCACTGAAAGAGTTGTTTTTTTTTTTTCCTTTTGCAGTTACACCAGAAATGACCACATTAAATATATAGACGTTAACCTGGAATTGTTCATATTTGGACAGCTTGTTGTTAAACCAACTTTGGGTCGGATTTATCAAAGTTTTGCGTATGTTAAAACGTGCAATGCTGACATCACACGCAAAAATGATCTACTAAAAGGACACGCTAACCATTGTGCTTTAGGGCGTTTCTGCCAGAACGTGCAAAATACTGAGAGGAGTTGATGCAAATAGATCAACTTTGAACATGCAATGTGGGTTACAGTATTTAAAGTGTCACCGCCTTTAATTAAGATTTTTGAAAAGCAGGTGCAGACCGACTGCACCCTCTGGATGAGAGAGGAAGCAGCCTTCTGCAGAAGTGCAGCGGTGCATCTACTTCCTGTGCATCTTTCCCATCTGTCACTTGAGAACTGCTGGCATCTAGAGCCCCACAACCACCTGTACCCAGCCATAGATCCCACACACCGGGACATAAATCACAGTTGACACAGCGTGGCCCGAATACCCTGCCTCCCTGTAGTGTCACAGAAGACACACAACGTAATGTCAAACCGTGTTGGAACAACACAGCAACTCCTTATGCATGTCCTGATAAACTAGCATCTTTTTAGACTCTGGAAGGATACCTGTATTGTTTCCATTTATGTCGTTTTCATTTTTCCTATTATTCTCATCCACTAATCTCTCCATCTTTACCAGGTCAGTGTCATTTTGTGCTTTCTTCTCCTCAAACTTGCCACTCTGCAAACGACAGAACACACAAAACCTCGTTTAAATAGTATGTGTCAAACATGTTTGCAACTGCCAACATTTGCGTAAGTAATCTTAATAAATTCCCCACAAACCCTGGCCCAGCTCATCACGCAAAACACGTGGAAATTACTACAAGCAAATAGGGATCTGATAAACCATGAAACTGGTTAAATATCTTGCAACTACATAATTGCACTGAAAGAGACGGACACAGAGACAGAGTGAGCGGCAGCCTGCACAGTCTGGATTTATGCTGAAGAAAACCACATGTTTTGCAGAGCAAAGGCCCTGTCACCTTGTCAGGCCAGCTTTTAGCTTTCAGACTGGAGGAAAAGAAATCACACCAGACAGGGTAACTGGTTCCTTAAGCAATAGAGAAAATCAAAAGCAGCTTTAGGGTTGGAGGGGATGGTGTCTCAGTGGGAGAATGACACTCCTCCTCTAGGCTCAACTTAAGGCCAGATGTGCTGAGCAGAGACCGGTATAAAGATGAAACTACCCCAGGTTTATTTTGGTATGGTTGTGTAACTTCATGAAACAGAAACAATTAACTGGATAACTTCCATATGATAAATCAAATAATCTGTCACATCTTTTTAAAGATTTTAGGAGTGCAATCAGAAAAGACAGCAGTGCTATGAGCTAATGTTTTACTCCTATTTTTATTATTATTTTTTTATTTGTTTATGCAAAGTTGTTAAACACACATCTTTTAAAATCTAAATAACGTCTCTGACTTTTTTTCTTTTAAAACATGTACAACACCATACAAACAGCAAAGCCAAAAAATAATAAAAATAAAAAAAGGAGTGGGGGGGGGGTTGAAAGTAATAAGAGTGATAGAATTATATGTGTATTATTTTTTGCAAGGAAATAAACAAAAACAACATCAGATTTTCATTCCATGTTATGGTTAATCATATACTGCACCTGGGGACCAATTTTAATCAGATTAGAAGCTCAATAAGAGTGAAAGTACCTCATTTATTGACCTCTGAGATTTCAGACTACGGCTCAATCATATTGCATTTTCAGGAAAATTGAACAGAAAAAAAACCTTTACCTGTTTCTTTCTGTTTGGATTAAATGAATATGATCTTTCTGTACATATTTGTTAGGGGAACATAAACAGTTTCCAAGGGACAAAGACATGGAAACAGCTTTGTGAAAGATGCAACTTTTCTTTCGGAGAACTTTAAAGTTTAAAATGAATTTAGAGATTTCACCAGTTCTAAAATACTGCTCCATACATTCAGAAAGGACATTCGTCTCCAACAATTCTTGGCCTCAGACCTTTATCCACAGGCTCCTGGAACAGGGAACAGAGTGAACTGAGCTGTAAAGGTCCACTTTCATTCTCCCCAGCGGGAAAAGGAGGCAGCTGTGTGCAGTTGGGTTATATTTTCTTTTGTTATATTTTCTGTATGTTAGTGAGCACACCAGGATTTATAAAAAGTGTTCTTGTATAAATAATTTTAAACACAGAGGAGTATACCTAAATCCATGGAAACACACCCAATGATCTCTGAAACAACACTGTATAAGTACTGCCATTACTATGGTCAAGGCAGTTATCTGCTAAATGACTTGATTTAAAAGTAAAAAAAAAGAAAAAGACCCAGTGTTGTCTCATGCAGGTCATTGGAAAAATTATGCTTTGCGCTCAGTATTTGTGACCTCCATGTAGGCTGCAAGCAAACATTTCTTATCCTCTATTTACTAATTAGTCCTTCCCATCAGCTTGGGAGAATTTTTGTCCACATCTCTGTACCAACCAGCTTCAACTCTGGCTTTACAGGGAACATTAATACAATCCAATGTGAGGAAAATGGCCTGTAATCTGAAGTCACATTAGTTTCCTGTTACTAGAGTGATAGTTGGTTGACAGCTGCAGAGAGTAGTAGTGGTCTTCAATTCTGTCAAATTTCCACCTCAGTATAATGATGGCTGCTAATAGCTGCCTCATTATGTCACTGACATTTTACATGAACTGGTGACATCATTGTTGGGAGACAAAGGAGTGAAAAATATTGTGCTAACTCAAAAATCAAGCACCTGCGATTTCAAAGAAATTTTGAGATGTTGCCTAGCGACAGTGATGATTTGAGCTTTGAACTAACACCAGATCCACAGAGCAGACAAGGACCCCCAAAATGAGAAAACTGTTTATCCAACTGACCTCAAGCATGACACTGCATTCATGCCGGTCCCCAGCCATAATAGAAGCTGCTTATACCCGGTAGAGAAAGAAGTAAAAATAAGAAATGTGAAAGATTTCAATCTTTTTGATTAATCAAATAGATATTTGTATCAACAGTCATGTAGAAATTTTTGTTCAAAATGCATATACAACTGTACTGTATGTTTTACTGTTAACATAGGAAATTAAGTGTTGGTTACAATACATGATGATTTTAGGTAAAGTATAAAATGGATTTGATTTTCCATACTTTTACAGGGCACTGAATAAAATACGAAGAATGAAAAGTACTATTAAGGTAAAATGTGAAATAAAATGTAACCCTATCAGTAACCACAATCCCTAACCCAGCACAATACGTTCTATTGTGTTATGGAACTGTAACACGTGTTTCCACATTGGATAGCAAAGTCCCAGACACTGGTTTGCCTTTTGCCACTGTACAGGATAGGAAAAGTAAAACATTGTTCAGTATTTCACACTCTACCAGCTCATTTTTTGGAATTGTAGACATTATTTAGGCATTCCATGCATTACCCCATTTCACATGTTTTACATGGAAATTTGAGAGCAATAGTTGCATTCTGAAACATGTTTACATAATAGAATTCATCCAAAAGTTGGTTCACTATTTCATTAAATAATAACAATCAAATCCTTAATGCATGCATTATATTCATGTAAATCTTCCATTGATTCTATTCTTTCAACCAAAGTGAAGTACAAATTAGTCATTTGTCAGACAGCCCCTGCATAACCAAGATAGTCTATGTTCTTTTATTGATTGGTTATTTATTAGAACATAAAATGCTGAAATAACTACAGAGAAGATGCAATATCATCAACAGAGGATATGGAAACTAGATAAAGATACAAGTCATTTTTGTACCCATCCCAAGGCCATCCTTTAAACTTAAAAGGTCACTAGTAGCTGGTTTTTCCATCCACAGGGGGTAACTTTCTTTCATCCTATGTTTTGGCTTTTATTTAGTTAGTTGCCAGCTGGAGACAGTAAAATGCTGCAGCAGAGAGAAGCTTATTCCAGCTACAAAGGAGTGATGAGAAAAAGCTTTGGAAAAAAGGCCTGGGTCAGGGGGATCTTTGGATTTCAGGGCTGTGAACCAGCAGTTCAGCAGGGGAGCAGAGCATTGAGCTCAGGCCAGTGAGAAAGTGTTTGGAGATGGATGGGACACAAAGACAGAAGGTGTTAATAGAATCAGCATCCTTGGCGAGAGAAGTCTTGGCTGTAGGGTTGACAGGTAATCATTGGATGTCATAGGGATGCAAAAACTTCAACTTCAACTCTTGACTGAAGTCCTGGCTTTGATGTAAAATGACACAGAGAATGAATGACTATATAAACGTCACAGTTTTAGGTAAAATTTTTAAAGAACACCCAACATTTCCTCACTGTGATGTGCGAGGGACATCATTTGTCTCCTTTAATACTGTAGCAAGCCTAAAATTTGAAAGGACTATAATAACGTGTCTTTGTATGGTCAGACGCTTTCTCTTTAAGCTGTGTGCTAGGATGAAGGGTTGGAAGAAAAAAGAGAGAGCAGATGAGTGGATTGTAAATTACAGCTAAGTCATACCTCAAGGCCAGTATTTGCTGATAGTGAACAAAATGAAGGACTCCAAATTCAGGTCATATTAAAGAGCCTCCCTGCATCTAAACAACATGTTCCACTAATTTTTGCTGTTTGTAGCTCTGTAGCTCTCTATCGTGAAAAGACAATGAGTCAACAGTACCACAACGTGAACCGTCAAATTTGACTGCATTCTATGTTTATATACGTGTCTCTTTTTTTTATACCTAGTCTTTGTCATCTTTTGTCTTCCTCAGACCCTTTACGATTACTCGGGCTGGCCAAAGCACAGCGAGTACTACAACAAGCAGGTGCTCGACGGAGCCAGCACCGGGGGGGTGCTGAGAGCTGCTGGAGGTGTGACAGTGTCCCAACCCCCAACACATCGATTCACACTGAATTAAGCTTCTGCATGATGCTGCAGGCGGAAGGCTTGGCGCAGGTGATTTACCGTCCCCATCAGACTTAACATCTTCAGACAACTCCTCTGCTCTGCTCCTGTCTGTTGTGGAGGGACTACTGAAAACCATCTGCCACTGTACCAACCTTATCACCCAAAGGGATGACTGTAAGTCATCTTACGCAGGTACAGTCTATATTACACATCATGCACTGTCAAAAATAATGTGCTGAAATGGCTTGCACATTGGCATGGGTTGTTTCTTTGGTTGAGACATAATTTTCTTGTCTATCTTGTTATGCATGTGTGCATGCTCATGTTGCATATGACTTTGATTGGTAATATATTTTTTACCCTTTTCTTTATTAATTTCAGTATCTTTGCCTGTGTGTATAGGGTATGCATAACAGGTGCAGCTGATTAACAGCATTCTAACACACTCTCCTCGATTGTTAATTCAGCGGTTTAGTTGTTGACATTGAGCCTAACTCATGTAGTTAACTTATCGAGTTCTCCCTTGTCACATACTGATGCCTGGTCAGGAGACAGGAAGTTTCCCCAAAGTGTCATGCACTTGTAGGGTTTTCTTTGATGGCCGTGTGATTGTTATAATGGCAGCTTAGAAAAACATTGTTAAGAATTTCTGGAATAATATACATTATATTGTGGATTTCAACATCTAAAGCTGATGTTATCATGACTTTAATTAAGTAACCAGGAGTGTTATTAAGCAGTACCATCGTAGTTGAGCAAAGGAAAACAAATAAAAGGAGGAACAGTCGCAGTATGATATTTTAGCAGTAGTCGTTCACTTGAAAAACAAATGCCTACTCCACTTCCACTTCTTCACTCAGGCCTTTTAAAACGTTTCTGTCCGTGTTTACTGTCGGTGCAACCATTATCTCTCTTTTTGTCAGATTAGATGGGCAGTAGGTGGGCTTGACGTTTAGAATTGCAGAGGTAATTAGTCACATCACACATGGGATCAGTCAGGTGATTGGGTTGCACCTGCACCGCTGTTTGAAAATATGAACAAGTCTGCTACCATGCTTGCTCAATAAATGAAACCAAAAACACTCAAAATTCAATTAGGCGATGCAAAGTGTCACCATAGGAGTTGGGAATGAGAACATGTTGGATAAAAAGGGGAAAAAAAGGAAAAGAACCTTTAGGAAAACCACAACGTTTTTCAGGGATTTTTCCCATCCATTCATACAATAATAAATTTCCATTTTTGTACATGGACTACAGAACTCAGGAGTACAATGAGTATGGTCTTCATGAATACCAGTCTATACATAGACGAAGGAATTCAATTGGCTTAAACAAACCTGTGATCAAAGGAGTCTTAAAAGCTGTTGTGTTGTACATTATAATTCTGTCAATGCTGTCATGGCCATTTTTGCTTGTGAATACAACAGCAAAAAATAAGCTTGTTTGGATGAGGATAGAATGCTGTTTTTTATTGCCAGCAATCAAAAACAATTACATGCATGACAACATGGAAAAAAAAAATACTTGCAGCCGTGTTAGCGAGGGTGCACGATGTGCAGCACACAAAGGCAAGAACAGGGATGTAAGCATGGATTTCAGTGGAGAATGTTAAGACAGAATGAGCCGACTATGTAATTGTGTGCATATCAAGGGAAAAGGATGGCATCTCTGGTAAACAGGCTGGGATCAAATTCGTTTGTTTCCAATCCAAACAGAACAGGGTGTTTGGCTTATTTAAAGAGAGACTGGAGGATCACATGGTGACTGTTCAGAGTCCTGGCATAGCTAATTAGCTCCTGCCTTTCATTTGGAAATATCTAATCAGACCATAATTGTTATGACCACCTGTGAAAGGAAAGGTGTTAGTGTGTTCCTCATCTGTTCCCTCACTATAGCTGCAGGGTTCTTACTCTCTGAATCCTGTGAGTGGGCCCCCAACCAGGACCACAGGACACAGAGAGGCAGATTGCATTCCATCAGATCATGGAGTTTCTAATAGGATGCACACAGCATCTGAGCCGTGCTGCTGTTCGCCAGGTTTTCTGCAGCCACTGAGAGCCTGGCATGCTTCCTTTGACCCAGATATTTAGAAGCTTAAGAGCTTGTCTTTTTTTTTTTTAGTTTTTTGGGATAACCTGTATTCCTTTTCTAATGAGATGAACAAAGTTTAAACCTGAGCTGTATCATAGCAATTTTTCTACTAAATGTTTTCCTGGGATTCTCTTGAATTTCACGTTTCTGGAATTTTAAAAAGAACAACTGTATGTCAAAAAGTTATACATCTTTTCATTGCTTATTTTTACATAACATTATAGATTCCTGATCTGTTTTGACATTCTTTGTAGGTATACAAGGGAATGCTGCTTTTTTCAATGAATATTTAAATCAGTTTGGCTAGAGGGGAGATGTAATCTGAGCAGTCAGGTATGGCCTCCAAACAGTGCAACCTGAGAGGAATGCTAGTAATTAGCAACCAGAGGTGTCTAATTGGCATATGGCTGTACAAGTGCCAGAGTTGTTTGCTCACCCAACCAAAGAATGTACATATTCTGTCCATGAAAGCCAAAAGCATCTTCAGCAACAAGAAAAATCTTATATAGAGACACTGGATCTCAGACAATATCTTTGTGTTTGGTTTCATGATTTCAGAATGATGCATAAACATAAATATCTGCACATAACAAGAAAGCAACACCAGTCTTTTAAGGCATCAGGTGTTACAGACTCAATTCATATTCATTCATTTTGCTGTTAGTCCAACATAGTTAGAAGCCCAGTGAATCCAGTTCTAATCCTGAAAACTCCTAGGACACGAATCACAGTAGCAGGAGACAGAAATAAATGAGCTGTAATAAAAAGGTACTAATACCCTGAATTACTACAAGCTCAGAGTCTCCCCTTCCTTCAATTCTTGCCACTGCTTCTACCTTGGGAGGCTTAGATTTTCTTTCTGTTTCCCCCCAACTCACTAAGCATTTTGGTTTATACAGCAGGGAAAATATCCTCATTATCATAAATGTTGAACCATCCAACATCATGATTCATTGGTGAGGGACTGTGCTGTACTTTTGGGGGTGACACTGAACCTTAGGTTTCTGAGCTGGAGGTTTTACCACCTTTTTTTCCTGAGTGGCTTTCTCTTTCCCCCCCCCAAAAAAAGCTCACCACAATCCATTCCTATTTTTTTCTGGCCCATATTTCTGGTCATATGTCTAAGAGAGATAGTGATGAATTTCATTTTCTTCTCACAGGGGTAAGCGAGGAAGCAATGAGCTGGACTATGACTCTAAAAGATGACTTTGGGGTCATTGCCTGGACACGGCAAGCTGGAAACTTCCTCAGCCTCCTCCTCCTGCTCTCTCTCTTTTCCATTCCAGTTCCTTCAGACATTGTGCTTCCTAATAACCACCATTTCTCATGGAAAGCAGGTAAGGTTTTAGATATGTCACTGCTGTTACAATATGAGTTTCACTTAATGTGACGATCCAGTGACTTTAAACTATAGAGTAAAATCAGTGGCTCTCAATTATAATTTCATACTTTTGTGGGTAGAAGAAACATCTGTTTGCTCTATATTTGTCAGGTTTGCTTAAATGATATTCTGTTTTAGTTGCACTACCAACCAGTCATGGCACCAGGATTTAATATTTGATGGTACATGGTAATGGTAAGTCTTAATTGGACAAGTTGACATTGTCAATATAAATGTATACTAATTATAAATAGGTACATGATTGACAAAATACTCAGGTATTTTTTTTCCCTTTCTGTGTGTGAATTATGAACATTGTGGGGATGATGAGAGAAACCATTTGACTCGATTAACACGATTAATTCTCTGACCGTCTCATTTGGAGCATGTTATTCTTTAAAGGAACAAAAGAAAACAATAAGACATTTTCAGATCCACTTCCTACCTTGTCAGCATTGTTTACAACTTTTACAACTTTTTTAAACGCAAATGCAACAATCAGTTGAGACAGGGACTGAATCTGCATTCTGAATTGTTAGTGTGCAATGTCTGTCACCATGGACAATCCTTGCGCGTGCGTGCATCACTGTGTTTACATGAGTGTTCCCGTTAATGTTGAATAAGGAGCGGCGCCTCTTGTCAGGGAACCGAGTGAGCTCTGAGCAACACGTTTGCTGTGTATTTATATTTAAGTAACTGAGTAAGTTACTCCACATGCGTGAGGGACTTCTACATCAGCCGAGACGTCGGGAGAGAGCTCCGAAGTGCAAGAGAGAAAACCGCTGCTAGAGAGCCAACATGAACAGTTTGAACATGTTCTACATAGAAATATTTCAGACCTTTAAAAGCTGCTTGGAAAGAATAGCATGGAAATTAAAACCACTTTATTTAATAACAGGTGAAGTACACGTGTGTCACGACATGACATTTTAGGGTTTTTGAAATCCTCCATGTCCAGGTTTTCACCATCGCTTGGCCTTATAATAGCACCCCGGATCCTAAAAACACAAAGTAAAAATGATTTTAAAATAAAGGCAAGAAGCTGCAAACAAGGCAGAAGAGAAACATAAGGAAACTAAGGCAATTTATCAACTGGTATTTTAGGGTAAGTCCAAGTGCAAGCGGGTGGGTCCAGGCCCAGCAGGTCCACCCACAATGCTGCAGTAGCCACTCAATGAATGTGAAGATTGAATCTTTTTTTTTTAAACTGTGAAGGGTCATACTGAGCTGCATGCTGCCTTTGTGAAGCCACACACTCACACACTGCCATGCAGACAGACAGTTATTACTATTTTACAGTAATAGTAAGAGAATACTACACACTAAACAAATACAACAAGTATATACATTTTCAGTGCAGGCTTTTCACTCTAGTTTTTCTAAGACACATGGGGAACATAAATCTGCTTGACACCATCAAGCTTCCAGGTTTGCACGCCGTGGGGGTTAGAATTATAATACCTCATATTTTTGACTGACTATTCATCAACCCTCCCAAAGTGACAAGCAGGGCCAGGACTTCGATGATAATAATGCATAATGTTGCTGCTAAAGAGACATTGCTGCGCACTAAAGTATGTGCAGTCATGTTCAGAGAATTCTTGACCCCATTTGAGGATGTATTACAGTGCAAATCGTATATGTTTTTACTTTACATTTAAATCCCTTTTGGAAAACTGTGTTGAAAGCCTCTGCCAAACCTTGCTCTCATTTGAAGGAAAAGTTTGAGGTAAGCTCATGATTCAACCTTTTCTTGCATCACAAAGTCAGTTGAAAATGCATTTGCAAAGCAGCATGAGGAGGAAAATTTGGCCTTCCCACACAAAAGCCCCACTTGCTGTGCGATTAGTGCTTTCATTTCTCACTCTGTGGTTGGGTAATGACACTGCCCAAGTGATAAAGAGATTGATTAATTTCACTTGAAAGAGCTTATGTTCAAAAGGGATGTAACCGGGACACCAAGTGTGAGGATTTGACATCCCTGCAAAGCTAAGATGGCTTATGAGTTGTTTCTTGACTGGAAAAGAAAATCAATTTAGAAAGAAATACTCCAACTTACCATGCTTTACCTCTGAGTGTATGCTATTTATGTCTGGCTGTTGAGAAATTCAGGGAATGAAACAACCAGTATCAATGAGCTTTGAAGTGAAATCCAGCTGAACAGAACACAGTTGTGCGATGCAGTGTCACAGGGTGTGCAATAAATTGTAAAATGTTGCGAAGGCATAAAGTGCATGTGTTTTGTAGAGTTTTGTTTGAATGGACAAACAAATCTGCATATTTGTTGCACATTTGAAGAATGTGGAAGAATTTAATGCTTTAGAACTAGAATTTTTCAAAGATAATGTTGAATTTTGATACCAAGAGGTCAAAAAGAAAAAGTATTTTGTGATTTTCCTATGATTTTATTTACAAATCTAAATTGTATATTGAATCAAAGTTGACAAAAAGCTGAAAAAGTACTTCAGCAACAGTAAAATAAATAAATAAATGAAGGGGAAAAAACACTCTCATTTGTATTCAAATTTAAAGTTTATAATTTTCTGGCACACGGCTGATTTTTAAACACATTTCCCATGAACAGTTATGCTTTGACTTTAGCAAGAACATTCCTTAGGCTAAATGTTTCCCTCCTTTAGCAGTTGCATGTATGTGCTTTGGCTCTTCATTCAGTTAGAGTTCCCGCTCTTTCAGCTGCCCATCACACAGAACAACTCCCCCAAATATCTGATAACTGGTGATTGACAGGACAAGTATTTGTCTCATCTGACTATAAAACTATCCTCCAGAAGATGATGCTTTGCCCATGTGGCAATCATTTGCCCTTGAACAAGAAAACATAAAAGAAATCATTCAAATCAAAACATTGGCATGACATTCATGTATATAAAGAGTGTGTGTAAACCTCTGCGCACAACTGTGCACTTGAGTTCTTTATTTGGCTTGTGTGAAGCCTTTTTAATGTTGGAATTGTGAGCATAGGTTAGATCTGCTCTAAATTAGCACAGCCACTCCATTGTGTCTGGTGTGTCTATCTAGGCCAGCAGCATTGTGGGGTAAGTCTTTTATGTGAGCCAGTTCCCAGAGCTGTGGCTAAGCTGTGAGTCTCGGCTCAAACGGGGAGCCGGAGCTGTTTGTGCTTGACCTTCATCAGTGTCTTGAAGAGCAGAATAGAGTTCTGAAACACTAACAGCACTATTTTCTAACTCTTCCAAATGACCTCTCAAAGACATTCTTGTTTAAAAATCCATACTTTCTGCTTTTCAGCAAGAATTTACCACTAAACTTACAACACACAGAAGTGGAATACATTAGAAAAGATCATGACATATTCAAAGATGTCAACAACCAGGTCAGCCCGTAAGAGTTTTTTTAGCATGAACTGTGAGAAGGCTAAGACATACAGTATGGCGAGGGTTAGTGTTCTCTCTGTTGAAAGCTGTGTAGCACATCCGTGATGTCAACCGTCACAGTGCAATTTGGGTCCATCTGTGAGTAGTTTGTTAAATTTAATTACATCAGAATTGCTTCATTGTGTAGTAAATTGCACACAACTTGTTGATTAGTTCAGGAAATTTATTTTGAAGAATGTTAGAAATATGTTTTCTGTTTTCCTTTTGAATTCCGTCTGAAAGTTAAGATGACAGACACACTGATTAGCCACGATAATAGGACACTGACAAAGCGCAACCCATTCATCATATCAAAGCAGAGCATTGTTCTGCTGAGAAGAGATGCTCTTCCGGGCAAATGTTGCTCAGTGGGGAGTTTGTTCATGCAGAGTGACATGACCTTTGAATGCATTTAAATAGTCCTTGACCTCTTAAAGGTATGAATTGTAAAAATGATGTCCATGATAGTTTTATTATAAATTTCTAATCCTATGCTTTCCTAATCTTAGGTTATCAGCTAAACCTCACCGGGAAGTTGTACAGTCCCCCCCTCCGACTAGGGCTACTTAATTCAATCCTATAAGGGATCCTCTATCACTGTATTACAGCTCCAACACACTTGACTCAAATGAATGAGTCATTGTGTAGAACTTCTGGCTGTTGGATTTATTTAATTTGAGTCATGTTTATTGGAACAGGAATAAACTGAAAACCTGCAGGACTGCGGACCTCGTAGGACTGAACCGAGTAGCCCTGCCTTAGGCTAACGTTTGATGTTTTGAGAAAGACATTTCACAAGTACCTAGGGAAACTATGGCAACTTTTTAGAAAAGGACCACAAAATGTCTCCTTTAAAGAACCTGGCAACTAGCAAGAGGCACTGATTATACCTCTAAACTTCCCAGTCAAACATAGTGTAGTTGCACCTGAAAACAACACCCAATCCAATGAGACTCCGTACCCAAAGCGTGGAGAGCTCCCAGAGGTCGCAACCCTCTAAAAAGTTAGAAGTTACTTCAATTATTTTTCTACAAACAAAGAAAGAACTGCTTTCATGCAACATATCTTCAGAGTAGCCTACATCAAGGTTTTTTTTTTTTGTTTGTTTTTTTCAAGAAAACAATATTTTTTTAAAAAAATGTGTTATTATTTTAATGTTTTTCTTTCTGACTTAATAGGGAATCCAACTTGTTCCAAAAAGTGAAGCATTGCTAATATAAAGTGGGAAAACTGTGCCATAATTTTTACAATACACACGAGACTACAGACGCTAGCAGCATCATTAAAAACATGCATTTGTTTTGTTTAGCCATTATGTATCACCTTAGCTGCTCCTCACAGCTCTTCCTTTTTGGGCAATAACAACACTTATTTTCTGAGTTGTTGCCAGGGGTCCTTTGCAGAATTGAATAATTAGGGTACGTGGGAATGTTCGGCAGTAAGATTCAGCTGAGGGGCAATGATTTGCAAAAGATTGAGAAATCAATAAATGTTTTCCTTAATGAGAGGACTCTCAGCTCCTGCTGGATTACTCTAAAACCTTATGGAACTGCCCCAGTCTCAGGGCCTTTTATGCTGTAAATCATTTGAAATGGTTTCAAATGATAAACTTTAATTTTCCTTACCTTAAACGTTAGACTTAAATAAACTTAGTTTGGCTCGCTTGTTCAAGTTTTACTTATTTATTATAGGAGTAAACAGTCATGGGGCGACAAGGTCAAAAAGGCTCCTTGGTTAGCTTTTTTTTTTTTTTAAATGAAATACTTGGATCTATACTTTTTAAAAGCTCTTTTTTTCTAATGACCCTGGCAGAACATTTCCTAATACTTTTACAAAGTTGTTAGGGCTAAGATATCGTTCTGGTTATGAAAAACTAAACCCCAAATGGGTTAAAAACATAAAAAAATGAGAGGAATGATTGTGAATATTCTTACCTTTCCATAATCGCTTAAGATCTACGATGACTGCCAAGTAAAAACCTTTGATACAGTCAAGCAACGTTTCCACTTATTTCAGTGTCTGACTGTATTTATTTGCAATTTCAGCACACACTTGCACCATCAAAGTAGAAATCATACACCACTGCTGCTTGAGCTTCTGTTGTTTCATAAGCTTAGAGGAGGCAGTGTGTAAAGATCAAGCCTGGGAGGATTTCACTTTTAACCAAATGCCACTGAATAATTTACAGAGGGGTATTTTTTATATTTATGACAAAGAGAAAAACAAATCATATCCTGCAAATGTATTATTTTAAGGAGCTGGATTTTATAACTCTATTTACATTCATAAAATTATTCTTTAATACACAGATAGTTAAACTCCATTGTCAAGCTGCTGCTGTAATTGTTTTATAAAGGGCTTTAAAACCTTGGTGTGCATGGGGAATGAAGGAAAAGATAAGAGCGCTCCATGAAGCTTACACACGGTAAGACATGCTTATGAACTCATCTGAAATTTAAGAATTTGAATGAAGAAGAATACTACTGCAGTAAATCATGTTTACTTCTTATCTGTTATTGGTTTAAAGACCCTTCAGACAGAACACTGAGATGTAAAAAATAAAAGATGTTCAAGATAGAATATGATATTGTGGCATCAAAGAAAGTGGTTCCATGGCCCTCTTTGACCTGATTATTCACATAAGCTGAATTCAGACTGAAGGAGGCAAAGCCTTCAGTGAGCATTAATCTGAAAATAGCAAAGAACCTTCAGTTTAACCTTGAACACCCACTTATTAAGTCAGATTTATTATTCTATATTTATGCTCTTGTCTGGCACTGGATTCAAAAGATCTTGGTAAAACTGTGAGTGATGTTTTTTTTTAGTCTCACTATAGACAGTATTCCTATAATGAGCTTTGCAATGTAAATTTGATTCGAAGGTTAGCATAAACTGCCACAAACACAATATTTCCTCCATTACTTTAGCTTCCAGGTATTTTTCATTCCTTTAAAAACTGTTTCCAAATTATTCCATAAGCATTCTTTGAATATTTGTATGTACAAGCAGCTCAACAAAGGTCAAATATGATGCTTTAAAGCTACAAAAATCATCTTGGAGATTAATATATGCGGAAAGACCCTTTAGCATAACCCATTGAATGTTTTTCTACTAAATGAATAATTGAAATTAA
>JAVQJG010196097.1:0-13481 GCA_036024015.1 Craterocephalus amniculus | reverse complement strand
TGGATGGATGGATGGATGGATGGATGGATGGATGGATGGATGGATGGATGGATGGATGGATGGATGGATGGATGGATGGATGCATGGATGGATGGATGGATGGATGGAAAGCTAACTTTTGTGTTACTGGTAGCTTATTTTAGTATAAACAGGTTTTTGGCATATTATCATTTTAAGTTTATAAACACACTTTCATTCTTAATTTCTAGCTCTTCCAGGAGCACCAAAAGGAGCTACAGCTGTACCTGAAGACCGTGAAATTCTTCCTATGGACTGCGATGGATTCAACCCTTACCACAACCCCAATGAGCTCAAGAAATTCAGCATCCAGAGGGACCAGCTGCTGATGGATGAGGTGGAGCTCGGCTCTGGGAACTTTGGCTGTGTCAAGAAGGGAGTTCTCAAGACAGAATCGTAAGACTTGAACATCATTTAACAAAAACTGCAGTGAAGTTGCACACATTAACTGTATGTGAGTCAAATTTAACCACGGCTTTATTTTGTCTCAGGGGTCAGATAGATGTGGCCATCAAAGTGCTAAAGAATGAAAACGAGAAGCTGGTAAAGGAAGAGATGATGAGAGAGGCAGAGATCATGCACCAGCTGAGTAACCCCTTCATTGTCCGCATGCTGGGCCTGTGCAACGCGGAGAATCTGATGCTTGTCATGGAGATGGCTGCTGCGGGTCCTCTCAACAAATTCCTCTCCTCCAACAAGTGAGTACATGTCGACAGAAAAATAGATTGTTGGAAAAGTGTGTAAATGGTGTAGGATATGCAATAAAGCAATGAAACTTATTACTCAAATAAATAACAAACCAAGAAAAAAAAACTAAAGAATACTCACATTATAAATATCAGTAAGTAGGGCAACAAAAGAGGAAAGGTGAGGGAAATGATAAACAATTAAAACCAATTATGAGAAATTAAAACACACGTTTTTTCCAGTTTAGATCTTGGATAATGAAGTTGCCAGACTTGAGGTGTCCTTTTTCTCTTTTTCTATTTGATGAGAACCAAATGTGGAATACAATGTAAAGATCAAGAACAAATTATATTATCTAAGAATTCAGTAGCCGTTAGCAAAGGTTTGGACTAAAAGTCCCATATCTACAAGTGAAAGGTAATAAAATGTTTCAGGTGCAGAGAGAAATAAAACATTTAGTGTGACTGTACGTAAAATTGTGTATTGAGCATTGGGGCTTGTGGGGTACATGAAAGTGAAGAAGCCCATGCCAAACATTTATTGATAGGAGTGGTCCAATCGGTTGTCTCTAGCAGACAGTTGCCATACTGTCTCTCTTCTATAAGTTCATGTGGAATAAGGAAGGTAATATGTCACGAGGGGCACTAGAAGCATCTGCAAAGGCTTATAAGTGATTTTACAGTTTTATAGAAATTAATTTATGTGCTTTAAGTTTTAATTTTTGTCATCAGTATGTCTTAGTATTTTGGAGGCTATTCTTTTCAGTGGAGGAACCAATAACAGTCGAAATAAATGTGTTTCTGATAAGACAGAAGCTTGTTCAACATTTCCATTTGTGAAAAGTTACTTTTTGTCTCCATTAATGCTGAATTCATCAGCCTTTAGACCCAGATCACACATAAACTTAAAAGGTGTATTCTAAAATTAGATAAAGACATAAATTCATTGCTTAAATTGACCTCTTCCCTGCAGGGATACTGTTACTGTGAAGAACATTGTCAACCTGATGCATCAGGTGTCTATGGGGATGAAGTATCTGGAGGAGAAGAACTTTGTGCACAGAGATCTGGCAGCTCGCAACGTCCTGCTGGTCAACCAACAGTTTGCCAAAATCAGTGACTTTGGGTTGTCCAAGGCGCTGGGAGCAGATGACAACTACTACAAAGTATGTTGCAACACTTTTCACAAACAATTCTTTCACTGAAAGACAAAAATCATTAAAGGGTGAGATTTCCCACATTATCAGCAATGCAGGGAACACAAATAATGCTTCGTCAGTGGATGACATTTCTGGGAGTTTCTGTCCTCAAACACTGGCTGGGCATACACTGTTCCTTGTTTTGTTTAAACTAAGCACTCCATCGATTTTTATTGGTTTACTGGCCTATTGGGTGGAAAGGTTGAATTCAGAAAAATCCCAGGAATTCCTGGGTGTAAAACAGGATCTTTACGCCACATTTTAGTTTCATAGGTCGTCATTATTACGTCACAGCCCCACTTCAGGGAGATCTATTATCATCTACCTGGAAATGTGACATAGATTTGTATCAGTGTTCAATAAAACAAAGGGGTCAGTGGTTGTTTTGAAGATTTACAGATAATACTGGTTTTATTGTTTTTTAAAACAGACTTTAAAAATGGGTGAAAAAGATCTCAGCTGTTCATTTAATGTGTGCGTGCAGTGACGTTTGCTGTCTCTGTGAAGTTATTTGCATGCCGGTCAATCAGTGCACATTTTGTGTTCACAGGCTCGTACTGCAGGTAAATGGCCACTGAAGTGGTACGCTCCAGAGTGTCTAAACTTCCACAAATTCTCCAGTAAAAGTGATGTATGGAGTTATGGTATCACCATGTGGGAGGCCTTTTCCTATGGTGGGAAACCTTACAAGGTAATCTGCGCTTTTGCAGAAAAGTATCACGAAGTCACACCAGTACCGTGACATGACTTAAGGTTGATCCTCATGTTGCAAGTCATCCTTTTTTATGTGTATTTTTTTGTGCAGAAAATGAAAGGTCCAGAGGTGATCCGCTTTATTGAAAGCGGGAACCGCATGGAATGCCCAGCGTCGTGTCCAGAGAGGATGTATACAGTGATGAAAGAGTGCTGGACATACAAGTGAGAAATTTAAACCAGTTTATGTTATTTGTCTTACATTTAATCAGAGTTCAACATCTTTTACTTAATTTAACTCTGTGAGCTTTGCTTCGTGATTAAACAAGATTCAGTAGAAAAGCTGACATTATGGTCTTGAACTGGTTAAGGTTTTCACACATTTTAAGATAAGAAATCTCTTCTATTTTAATATCATCAAGAACAATCTTATTCTTTTGTGACATCCTATAATGTATGATAACTCTCTGAAAGATAAGAATAGTAAAATGAGGTCAGCCTCTAAAAGTTCTTACCTCTGCCTACTCACTTTTTCCAGCTTCAAGTATTGAAAGGAAATGTCTGGAAATTTTGATTCTGACTATGGTTTATTATGTCTTACTAAGTTTGGACTTATATTTCATTTATATTTCTTTTTTTTTAATCATGTTTAAAAATAAATGTAATAGACTAAACTAAACAAGGACGAGTGAGAGTTTGGTGATAATAATAGTTCCAAACTTTCAACAAGGAGTTGAAAAATTGTTCACATATTTTAAAACATGCAATCGCAAAAATACTAAACTGCATTTTGTGCACGAGGAGAAACCAACCTGTTTCAGGTTTTCTAGTGAGCCTGGGCCGTACTGATTGTAAGGTTATTTATTTATTTCACTTGACCGTGAATCGTTTCCTTATCTAATCAGGTTATGGAAGCTATTTTGTTAGATGTTTGTCCATGAGAAGAGATGGAGTAAAACCAAAGCTTTTTCTATTTTGAAAAGTGTAAATTTTCCTTCTGCAAATTTAGAGTGACTGAAATTGATATAAGAAGTCTGGAGGCCATCAAAAGCAGAGAAACCTGGATAATCATTGTGATATTCCAAGTTCTCCTCTTTTCTTTCCTCTCTTGCCAGGCATGAGGAGCGCCCTGACTTCAAGAAGGTTGAGGAGTCCATGAGGTCTTATCATTACTCCATATCCAGCAAGGCCGAGGAAGAAGCAGCCGCCGCCGCAGAGCCTACCAAGTAGACAGGAAAAAAGGCACATTCTGTCCTAGCGCTGCACAAAGCATCCTTTCAACCAACCATTAAACTACCAAAACAAAGAGTGTTTTATGAGCAATGCACACTGACAAGCTTTGACTACAGTGCAGATACAGCTAAACAGGCCTCAGTTACAATAAATGTGAATTTCTAAATTGGACCTCAGAGTCTCAGCTGTGTGAGGGTCTCTGTCTGATGTCTGGGTTTGCATGTTAAGTGTCTTCTCATTGACAAGCAAATATAGTCTTGTACTTCTGGGGTATAATGGGACTATGCAGATGAAGGAATTCATTGTTCATTGCACTGCCACCCCATAAAAGAATTATAGATATTTTTTTAAGTTAAATCAAGTTAAAATAAAGTGATAGACTGATTTACAGCTGTTCATTATCTGGGCTCAAAGTTAGTATAGTGGAGTGATTATATTTGTAGTGCGGGATATTTCCTTTTGAGATGCAACAGCTTGAATATAGATTGTATTTCACATGTTAAAGTGTTGATTATTGTTATAAGAAAAGCTCAGAGGGCCATCATGTTTCAAATGTTCGAAAGAGACAAATATAATAAAAACCCTCACGTACTGAGGAAAGAAATACAAGGATTAACGATAACTGTGCCACGCTCCAAGTGTTGATCAAGAGAGGATTGGCCAAGCATGTGTGGGAAAAACCAACTAAAGCAAAATTTGTCTTTAAAAAAAATAAAGTTCCAAGGAAAAATAAACAAGGTTTTTAATTATTTAGAAGAGTGAAGCCATTTACGATCTTTTTGTGTTGTACACAATATATATGTAATCATGTAATTAAGTCTTATGTGTCTTTAAATGAATATTCTGTGACAGGGGTGTTGATAGATTTATGAGACCGGATGTTTCATTTGGTTTTCCTGTTAGTAATTTAAACATGATGTATTGTGGTGTACTTTGTGTTATGAAATTATTGAGGTTAGTCACTCTGAGACACGCTGTATCAGAACAAATGCTTCTGTTCTGATAAGCTACGCTGAACGGTACCCGGAAGTTGTCAAAATGTCTTCAAAATAAACATTTCACAAACTTTTGTTGGTAAAGAGGCTGAAATTAAATTATTAAAATGATTGTCAACCACTGTTATCTGACTGGTTTGCTATTACCAGTTTATCCATCTGGAACTCGAGGTTACACCAGATCTTGACTACCATTCTCCACCGCCTTTGATAGTGTCTCCCTTTAGTTAGGAACTGTTTCAGCAACCTGGTTGTGGTACCATCAAATAAAACTTTATTTATGAAGCACTTTTCATGCAACCAGCAACACAAATTGCTGTACATAATTTTTTTTTTATACATGTAACAATAAAACAAAACTTCACACACAAACATGTAGCAAATTAAAAAATACACTCATAATCTTCTTCACACACATTCCCCCACCACTGATAGGACTTTTCTAAGAAGTAGTAACTGGTTGTGATAACTCGGAATAAAGACAACTGGACATTTGAGCTACAACACAATCATAAAATAAATGCAGTACTGTCTATGTTTCCAATATTTTGAAAGGCTCGACCGGAAGTAGCCTCTAACCCAGTTAGCTTGACACTGGTATACTTTTCGTTTCGTAGGGAGGAGTCAGATACATTAGTTTCTTTATTAAAGTGACATTTTTATTGAATAATATTTAATTTTTCAACATGTCTTGCACCTCGTATACATAATGTAGGCGGTGGATGTTGTTGACGTAAAGCTATCGATCGGTTATCGCACCATTTTCGGAGACAGATCGAAAGAAACAGGAAGGCGGAACAAGTAAGTTCGGGAAAGTGGCTTTGAACTGGGCGATTTCGTCACCGTTTGAACAGCCGTCTCAGATTACTGACGCGGTTTCTGCTTATTTTAAATGAAGATGTGATGTGAATTCACCGTGGATAACGTAGGTCTGCCGTGTCTTGTTTGGGTTTTTTGTGGCTGTTTTAAGTGCAACAAGTCCGGCCGAGTTAGCTGGCCGCGTCACGAACAAACTTCTTCGTGCAGCCGTCATGTGCCCCGCTGTTTAATCTCTGGCTTTCATCCTGGAAAATTAGCTCAAACATATAAATCCGCATTGTTATGAAGGCCTAGTGGAGATATTTAAAATGAAGGTGTAGATAAACATAATGATGGGCTGTTGTGCTTTTAACATGCGGTTTAGTTCAGTCGTTACTATTCGTGCCCTCACAGCGGAATTAGTGTCAGAAATAGGAAATGACTCAGACACCATGTTTCATCGTAAATTTTCGAGCATTTCAGCTGAGACATTACTCCTCATTCATACATTTAAAAACATACATTTTGGAGCCTCGTGGCTTAAGATTAAGTTAAATTACAATAATCCTTTTCTCTGGTCGATTCAGATTTATGTTTCTGTACTAATAATGTATATGATGGGCTCCAATTTTTATGTCAATCCCAAAGTTAAGCTATACATTTGGGGTTAATATCGAGCTCAGAAGCTGATAAGAGGTTTATATTAAACTAAATCCAAGCATGACAAATGTGAATGTTGAGTTATTCCCAGCTAGTATTTAAGATGTTTTGATGCATTTGAATTGAGTGACTCAGTGGGAAAGCAGGCAATTCATCCATTGCATTAATAATTCAAAAATTTGTTGCATTTGTTGTTTTTCATTTTCATTCTTGTGTTTAGGAAATCACAGGTTTTAAACCAATATAAGGCCCAACAGAGAGTTTGCTTTGCAGTGTAAAAGTTCTTCTATTAAAACGTGTCTTTTTATTTCTCTTTTTCTCTTAACCACATGCAGGACCACAGAGTCCCAGACTGACTCCAAACAAATAACAAAAGGCTTCCAAAAAGCAAAAAAAAAAAGTCTGCACAGGTTGTTAACTCAACCTTTTGACTGCTACCATTTTAACAGTAAATAATTCACCAGAGGCATTCCAGCAAGTCGCCCACAGCCAGCACATGCGACCATGTCCATGGCCCTGAAACAAGTCTTCAACAAAGACAGGACATTCCGGCCCAAGCGCAAGTTCGAGCCCGGGACGCAGCGCTTCGAGCTGCACAAGAAGGCTCAGGCGTCTCTGAATGCTGGCCTCGACCTGAAGCAGGCTGTGCAGCTGCCCCACGGCGAGGACCTCAACGACTGGGTGGCAGTCCATGTGGTCGACTTCTTCAACCGCATCAACCTCATCTACGGCACCATCAGTGACTCGTGCACCGATCAGACCTGCCCCGTCATGTCCGGCGGGCCCAAATACGAATACCGCTGGCAAGATGAGCACAAGTACAAGAGGCCTACTGCTCTATCAGCCCCCAAATACATGAGCCTGCTCATGGATTGGATTGAGGTACAAATCAACAATGAGAACATCTTCCCCACTAATGTCGGTAAGTGTTGACATCCGCCCATAGCCTCTGCTTTCATGGGTTTTCTTCTTTCTTGTGCAAGTCCAGGTGAAATATTGGATGCAATCAAGACTTTCACTTATATTTTGTAACTAATTTCACAGTTTGAATTATAGGGATATAGAAGGCTTGTTAAAGTCAGGTGGTTTTATGGAATCACAATCCACAAAGGTGGGGAGCTGCCGCTGTAATATAATTCGCATGAGTTACACTGAAAACTAAAGGAAATCCACTTAAAATATCCTGAATGTAAAATGAACGAAAGAAGATGCAGACAGGTCTGCAGGATGTAGGAATCTAAAACATTACGCTTCTGTTTTACAGAAGATTTCCAAGGCCACATGTCAGATGGCCTGCGGTATTGCACATTACACACACTACAGTTTATCTGTTGGAATGACATCCTTGGTTTGATATCATCTCCATGCATGTGTGTGTGTGTGTGTGTGTGCCCTATGCTGGGGCTCAGCAGCTGACTTAACAACAGAAACATCCAAGCAATGGATTAAAAAATGGGTCACATGATGCCCATTGCTCTATGAATAGAAACAGCCTCTGATGCGCTCGTTCCCTGGAACAGACTCCAGAAATATTGTTCTTAGTCCAGGCATAATGGCACTCTAAATTAGTGATCTGTTCAAAGCTGTAGTTCATCCCACAGACCAAGTCATGTTGGTTTTCCATTTAAGTACGAGGTGGCTCAAGCTGGGTCTTTTACCCAGCTGGTGTCCCATCTGAGATGACAGACACAGAGAGATTAACACAGATGAGATGACGTCCGTATCCATTATATACAGCCGTTTAAATGTGTTGGTTTCTTTCTGTTTGGGATGCAAACGTTAAAAGAAATGGTCGGGACTGACTGCGGTGCTCTCCATCTGCTTGACTCCCAGGTACTCCCTTCCCCAAGAGCTTCATGCAGGTGGCTAAGAAGATTTTGTCACGTCTGTTCCGGGTGTTTGTGCACGTCTACATCCACCACTTTGACCGTGTAAGCCAGATGGGGGCCGAGGCTCACGTCAACACCTGCTACAAGCATTTCTATTACTTTGTCACAGAGTTCAACCTCACGGACCACAAAGAGCTGGAGCCTCTGGTTAGTCACACACATGGGAAGATTTGGAGCTGGGGGGGGTTGACATTAATGGAAATGTAATTAGTTAAAATGAGAAACTTAACAAACATGAGAGGTTAAGGTCAAACATATTGATATAGCACATTTCCCTCATGCTGCCTGGCATGCTTTACAATCATAGTATAATACATACAGTCATACAATAAACCAATTAAAACAATACAATAAGAAATAGTTAAAAACAATAAAACGGACCATAAAAAAAGACCATTGGTTAACTTTTCTGACAAAAATCAGCGGAATAGTTTCTGTTCAAAGTTAATTGACCGGTCTTTGACTAAAATTGCATCAGATGATACTAACCAGTTAACTAAGTTATGATATCAATATGAAAATAAATAATAGTATTTACTAGTCATTTAAATAATTTCTTAAGCAACCATGTGGAAAGACACAAAGAAATGTTTAAGAAGTGTTAGAAGAGTTATAAAAGATGTTTAAGATGAGTTATATCATTGGCATCAAGTAGAGGAAACATCTATGGAGATGCAGAAACTACTGACATTGAGTTAAGAACTGTGAAAACATTAAAAACTGGAAGGATATGGCTCACCCAAAAGATTTACTTTTGTGTGATTTAACTGACTGATTCACAGCTCAGACTTTCTATTATAAAAATAGACCATTTATAAGCTAATAAAAGGAAATCATCTATGTGTGTACCATGTTGCTTGCTAAAGAAAATAACATAAAAAAGACAACAAAATGCTGTGCATGTATAACTCACAACAAAATCTGCATCGTGCAAAAGGCTGTGTTTTCTGTTCTTTAACTATATTAGGAAATGAAAACACACAAGACTGTCCACCCATGCAGGTGGAGGAGGAGCCCTGATCCCACAGGAGCTGTGGGACTTCAAAACATTTTGACTTAGCTATGTTTGTTTCCTAAACTAAAGTGATTTCACTCTGTCTGCAAACAAACAGCTGAGACATTATGTCATTTACTTCAAATAAAGTCAGCATTTAGCCTCCTGCTTACCTCCCTGATAGACAGACATTTACATTAGCAGTTTATGGCCCCTCCTCCCACCGACCAACACGTTTGATGTGATGCGTTCGCATGTTGTGGACATGTTTGACATTTCTCACATCTGAAGGAAGGCCTCTGCTGATATGCTTTAGACTGCGTTTGACCTTTTCTTTGACCTATTTTCTGTTTTGATCCAGCACTTTTCTGTCATGTGATTAGTAACCCTGTAGTTTAGTAAACTTCTGAAGTGCCTCCACAACGCTTGCTTTCTTGTGGTCTCATCTTCTCTTATTTTTAACCAACACTGTCCTAACCGTATGAGTTGAGATTTGCAGCAGAGCTCTGTATGTTTAAAATAAGATCACTTAAAGAGGCAAATGATAATCAGACAAATGTCTTCCCTTTGCAAGGTTGGATCCCATAAATAACCAAACCATCCAAAACCTTAAGCAAGATGTTTTTGAAGAGTTATTGCCATGAATGTGACCTTTCTTAAAGAACCAGCATTCTGAATAGATGAGGTGCCGTTGCAGCTCCTCGCTAATGTGTGTGTGTGTGTGTGTGTGTGTGTGTTGCATTTCCAGCCTGCTGGTGGCATATGTGGTGCGATGAGGTTGATCCAGCCTGGGAATATGAGGCAAAACTGACATTTTTCATTTTCCAGAAATGTGTTTTTCTGTCAGGTAGATGTTGAATTTTCCTGTGCATATAAGTTCTTTTTTCCCCAGTAAATTAAATCCATTTTAACCTACAATGATGTATGGACAGTGAAAAAAAGAGAGAGAGAGAGAGAAATTTATGAGGCAGTTGTAATGTCTGGTAAAGTGCCGGGAGTTTTATGTGTAACTCATCTTGCTGTTTATTTGGTTTGTGTGTTTTACAGAAAGAGATGACCGCTCGGATGTGCCACTGAGAGACCTGCGGACGCATCCGTCCATCCGGAAGTCTGAATCGGAGAGCGAATAGAGCAAACAAATTCAGAGTCTATTTTTATATTTAAGTACTGTAATCTATTTTAGCCGCATACTGTAGATTTTACCAGGAACCTTGTCATGTGAGGCTTTCTTTTCCTTAAAAAACAAAACATTTAAAACGTTTTATGGGAGCACAGTATTAAGATGTTTGTGTCGTTTTTCTATTTTGAGTTTCAATCATTCCAGGATGCTATCATCTTTTTGTGTTTTAAATTGATCTAAAATTAGTATGATTTCTTACTGTATGTCTATAAAAATGACTTTGTTGTTACATTAAAATGAATCTTCACTCTTATAAATTGGAACTGTGTTTTCCTCTGAAGCAGACGGTAATGCTGCTTAGCATGATCAAAGCTTTTCAAAGTTTTACAGTAACTTCCTGAAATGTAGGGGCTTTTTTTTAAACCATGCTTTCAAATGAAGACTGCTGGTTTTTCAGACATTACCAGTGCTGTGTTAAGTTACCCTCGGGGGTTTTTAGCCACCAGGCATGTTCTCAGATGTCGAAGCCGCAGGTGTTTGTTTCGGAAGCTCTTGGCAGCTCAAGGGCACACGAGATTTGAACCTCACATGACAACACTCAGGGGAAGCAGTGCATGCTCCGAAGATAACTTCAACAAATGCCCACCAGGTGGCGTCAGACACCTTAACCTTCCTGCTCCAAGGAAGTACTGCTACCCTACAGTTAGTGGCTGTAGGTCTTACGAAATCTGTCCAGTGTGCCAGTTACAGTTTAGAAGTACAGACCTGATTTGGGCTAAGCTGCTTATGTAAGAAACAGGCCAGACTGTACCATGATGAATACAGAGGAGGCTTGTTTTCAGTGAACCCGGCCCTGATTGGGTCAATAACAGTTCTGAATGCGTTTGAAGAAAAAGGGTTAGATCTGGCTTGATCTGGTGCCAGTTATCACTTAAAATAAATGGGATTACATAAGTAGGGAACTGCAGTCTTGCGCACAGTGGACTTGCCAAAGAAAAGATGCCTTGTGAAAAGTTTTAAATATGCTACTGATGCAAACATTACATACATTTTTGAGGTGGAAAATGGGTGGCTGCAATAATCCATTGCAAGTAAATCCAATAGCGCACAAGTATATTCATCAAAATTCTGTATTTGGATATAATGTATGTAATGCTGACTTAAATGCACGCTTGATAACATTATACAGGTTATAGCATTAAGGAATTGTTGATGTTAATTACCTTTGTAATTAAAACATTCCTCGTTAATAAGAAAGGTGATAAAAGAGTCAGAATTCCATGAAATGACCTCAGAACAAGACCATCATTTGTAACTAATATAGAATAATTAACATATTTTCAACTGATATTTGTGAGTTTGGTAAAAATGTTAAGATGGAGCTTTGCTGTAGGTCCCAAAATACTTTCTAGGTGTGCCTCACAGTGACCACTAACTGTGTTTATACGTAAACAACTCTCAGTTAAAACACTATGACTTGTGCTGATTTTTGCTGTAAACAACCATTACTGAAGCCTCAAGAGAAATGAGATGTACTTTATGCTCACAGATGTCACAACACTTCCCTTATTTCCCCCCCAAAAAAAGATTTTAGATTTTAAACAGAAGATACGTTATGACAGCAGCTCTGCAGTACAATCAGATGTCTATTTATTAAGTTGCATCAGATGGGAGGAAACGCTTTAGTATACAGGATTCTAAATATTGTAAAATCCGACTGAAAATGCATTTAAAGAGAAAATGCAAAGTTATGCTTGTTATTCAGGGCTTTAAAGTTGAGAAGATGGTTGGCTAAAAGCTGAGGGCCCCTGAGAAGGTCAAAGGAATAAGTCTGCTGATAAGTAGTTTAAAAAAAAGAAACAACAAAGTTCTCTGACGCACAATTTCTTCCCTTTTAAATGCTGGATTATTTTGGTCTCTTTGTGGCTTTTAAGGTCATCTAAACCATCAAAGTTTATAAGGGGAAATCTCTTTGACAAAACTGCTAATCACTCACAGACATTACAGATGAGATAAAGAGCATCTGGACACAGATTTGATGTGTTCAGGGTCAAAGCACTGAGGTCTTTTAAAATCTGTATTTTATACCAGCATATGTTGAAAGTTAATCTGAATATCTTGTCTTATAAATGTATAATGTGGAGTTTATTTCCTTGAGGAAAGCTATATATTTGGAAGGTAACTTTAAATGTGTTAGTTGGGAAATGGTCAAATTAAAAGCCCCATTTTGAAAAATCTTGCTGCTGTGTGTGATGGTTGTTGTGGAAGCAGAGAGAGAGTTCCCATAGGGACATTCGCTGTTCAGAAATAACAAATCACTGACTGTTCTGCAGTTCACGAATGGCTCAGGGTTACTTTCAGTCACAACAACTGAATACTGCATTTCAGCATGTTTACAGCTAAAATTCATCGTTTCCACTTTCACTTCATTCCTTCCAGGAGGGAAAATATTAAGTTTAACATGTTTTTTTTACATTTAGTTTCACACAGAAACTTAAACAAACCTGATGTAATATTCTGATCCAGTAACATCACCCACTGGAATGACCTCACTGCCTTCTGTAACCTGATCCTTTGACAAGATTGTCCCTCCTCTGGCTCTCCTGTAGCACTGGTTTCCTCTGAACGCTCACTGTGCTCGGGGAGCATGCAGTATGCTTGTTACGTGTGAGATGAGCTGTACCCAACCCGCCTTTTGCTCTTCCCTCCCCCTCTCTGTGTTTTTCTCTGCTGGAATGTACCAGACTGCCTCGAAAAGGCTCTGCAGTTCCAAGACGTGAAGGGGAAGCACTGGCAAGAGGCAAAAAGCAAGAAAGGAATTTCTGGCTGCAGCCAATCAGACCGAAGCTTGACCGGCTCTGTTTTCATACAGCATTATCTGTGCTGTTGTTTTGATGGTACAGTGTGACCATTTCCACAGAGAGAAAAGGGTTCGGGTGATAATGTGACTCAGCAGATGTCGAACTCAGCACACACCCTTAACGGATTTCTGTGGCGCATGTGAGTCAGATCAGATGCAACATGGCGGTGCAGCTGAAGATGAAAATGATCATAATTCTAGACCCAGTAAGATAATAGATTATTAAATGAGCCTCAGAAGAAGGTTTATTTTGGAGGCTGATAGAGGATGAGGAGTATTTTATGCAGAAATGCCAAATATTTGCGGCTCTCAAACCACTTGTTCTAAACTATATAT
>JAVQJG010196092.1:0-27383 GCA_036024015.1 Craterocephalus amniculus | reverse complement strand
GTCAGAAAGTTAAGAGAGAAATAAATGAATTAGTTAATGAAAACATTACTCTAGACATAACGCTGTCAAAATAAAAGAAAGAAAACTGCATTTTTAGATCTTGAACAAATAATCTGTCTCGAATAGTTTTGCTGTCACAAGTTTCTTTCAGCCCTCTTTCTTCACTCTCTTTCTACACTGGCTTTCTTTCCTCTTTTTCCGCACACTATTTCTACGCTCTCTTTTCTATCTATCTATCAATTTGGGCTCTCTCTTTCTGTCCTACGTCTACAGTCACCCTTTCTGTCGTTTTCACCCCCAACCGGTCGAAGCAGATGTCCGCCCTCCCTGAGCTGCTGGAGGTTTTGCCTTCCTGTTAAAAGTGAGTTTTTCTCCCCACCGTCGCCTGAAGCGTACTCAGAAGGGGATTGATTGAAGACTCTTTTCAATCCAGTCTGTTGGTTTCCTTAAATAGTGTATTTTTTATTTAATTGGCTAGTATACCTGGATATATGACAATCAGATTTGCTTAAACTGATTGTTAGTGAAGCGCCTTGAGATGACGTTATGAATTGGCGTTATACAAATAAAGCTGAATTGAATTGAATTGAATTTGTTAACAGTTTTCTTTCTATTAAAAGATGGACAGTTGATAACATGGAAACTGATTACTGATGTCCTATCCTGTTTTGCTTGATGTAACACCACATGAAATAAGGCATGATAAAAGCAACTAGTAAGGTTTTGTGTCTAAATTTTTCCTTTATGGTTCCTTTTAGTGTTGGGAGCACATTAGTATTCATGATCTCCACACTACTTGAGACTTGGAAGATGAAAATCCATGTGTTGATCTGTGCTGGCAACTTAAAAGAACCATGATATACCTTAGGGTCAGGGTTTTATAGAAGTGCTGCAGTGTTTTGATGAGCCTTGAACCAGCTTTAATATGTTCTGATGTCTTTTTTTCCAGAATCCGAGAAATCATTGAGGTCTTGAGATTTGCACTTTTTCATAGTGAGTGAATGCTTAATGTTTAATGACATTAAAATGCACATGATAAACCAGAAAAATGTGCATCAGAATGGAAAAATGTATGAAGAGAAGCCAGATAGCTGATGTATGATTAGTATTTACGTCCATCTGACACACCAGAAGATTCAACAATTGATGAAGGTGTTGCATCTCGGTGCAGTCCACACTCCTTTGCTGTAGTTAGGAGGTCTGTTGGATGGGATCTGACTGGGCTGCTTCAGTTTAGCAGTGTCCCACTAGGTCATCATGGGAGACACCACAGCTACTGCGGAACTCCTCTACCATGTAGACATAGTGGAAAAATGGACCACTGTGCTTTCTCTCAACACCTTGATTTCAAGCTTCCAGTGTTTGTTGTTCGTGATTGAAGATGTAACCATGTTTTCTTACCATGGCTGTATATATTATGGAGCTCTATGGCATGGCATATGAAATCATGGAATACACCCTTACAGCAAAATGTTCCAATCCCTTCTCTCAGTCTGCTGATGATGATGTGGGAACATCATCATAATCAAGCTCAGGGGGAAAAGCCGTTCAAGTTCCGTTACCATTTGAGTTTTTCATTCAAATCCCCCAAATTATAAACACTAAACCTTTCCCCCTGCTCTATGATCCAGTCTTAGTTTTGGACTGGAGGGAGGAGATGTCGGCATTTTTTCAAGAGCTAAAGATCAGCCGACCGCAAGTCTAATGCATTCTCTCTGTGCTGCCTGCTCTTGGAGGCAGACTCTCTGCTCTGAAGTTGCTCCATAGTATTACATTTGCTTTCCAAGAGAGCACACATTAATAGTTAGGTTGTTTAACATTACAGAGCGATCCATATCTTAGACTGGTCATTCGATATTTATTTCCATTTTTTCAACTGTAAACAGAAAAGCATATTCAGCTTTGAGGATGCTGAGCACAAGACTTCAGATAAATTGTTGCATAAATTCAATCATTCCCGTTATTGTTACTGCTCTTTCACTTCACAGTTTCCATGTTTTGGTAAGTGTTGGCTCCATTAACGTACTGTCGATGACAAATCGGAGAACAACACTATAAAGTCTAAGTGAGATTTGGAAACTGGCAATTAAAACGTGTCTCTGTTTCCTGGGCAAAAGCAGATTTAGTGTTCCTTTCTCGTGCCCTGCTATGCTCCTGGCATGAGTTGGTACCGTGGGTTTGTGAAAATGTGGAATGAATTATCCTGTGCTAAAAGAAATGGATGTTATTGACTGACTCGTTTCAGTCTATTAAGAAGTAATAATAGAATTAGAGTCACATCCACCAGTGTGTGCAGGGAGTATAGAGTGGGGTTTCAGGATGGGATCCCCTAACTTGGTCAACCCATCAGTCATCACTCCTGGCCTGCTTTCTAAGATGAATCATTCTATTTGAATTCTAATTAATGATTTTTTTTCACATAGTAAAGCTTTGATTTGATCTTTTTAACTGAAACTTGGTGACACCAAGACAACAGTGCAGCTGTTCTTATAATCCAGCAGCCGTTTTGTATGTGTATGTGCCGCACTGCCATTTTTTCTGTGTTAAAAGTAGTATCTGTTGCCTGCTGACACTGTCAACTAATCAACGATTGACTAATCAATCATTAAGAATTTCATTGATGTCATCTCTGATTGATAAAACCCATGCACCTTTAGACTGGTGCGTTGCATTTGAACACGTTTTCCAGTGTAACCATTGAATGAATCCCGTTTAACAGCCAGAGGAATCATTTATCTTGTAATAAAGATTTAAGTGAGGAAACACACTTTTTTTTCTCTACTTTCACGTCATGTTAATATAGCCCATAAATATTACGATTAAAACGCTATTTTTTTACAGCGTCGGGGGCGTGACGTCACCTCCGCACGCAGCCAGCCATTAGCGACCTCATTTCCTTTATCGGGAAAAAGTCATCTGGAGCAAAATGGACTGAACACACGCGGTAATCCAAGTGCCGTAACTTTCGCACGCTGATGTCTTGATCCGTTTTCAGTGCAACAAGCCAGAGTTCCAAAACATCCCTATTACGAAAAGGAAGTCCGTGAAAGGTCAATTTTGTCCATTTTGTCATTCTGTTCTTGCAGCCAGGATATACGCAGAATCAACCCATTTTTGATCTACTGAAAAACCAGAGCTCCGATTTGTCATGTTTCTAATAACTGCTATGAATTAGCAGTTTTAGCTACTTCCTTACATGACTCCAAAAAGTACCATAAGTGTCCAGTACACTTCAGTTTACATCACAATTAAGGCCCCACTTGCAAAAAAGTGGACTTCTCCTTTAACTCTACATTTTTTCAAGCCCCAAGCTCCCTGTGGGAGAATTCTTGTCCCGAACTATTTTCCTTGAACCTTTCAACTATGAGTTGAACAATGTGCCTCCGACACCTTTTTGCTCTTAAGAAAGATTATTACTGTCAACATTGATGGTTTTATTGGTCTTCTCATAAATTAATGCAACAGTCAGCAAACAAGTCAGCTTTAAAAGACAGCATGCTCCTTACATGTAATAGCAGTTTATCGAGTGTGCTTCCATCGTAATGAATCTGTTCATAGGTGAGACAGAGCATGAGACAAAAGTGCTCCCAGTTTATAAGGTAAGTATTTGAATAACCATTCTGGGGACCATCAGGTTGTGTGCTCGCTAATCTCAGGATGTAATGGGTGAGATCCTTCTCATCATACATTCTGTACAGGTTTCATGAAAAATGTAAAGTTTTCTAGATGTGTGCCTGATGGCAGCCACACATCTCATGAAAGTTGAGTGAAAAATGTTGTCGCTGTTAATTTTACTGTTTCATATTCTGCTGATGTGATAATCTGTATTCAGGGTTTTTGTTTGTATGTTTTCACTCACTGATGCTTGAAGGAGCCTTTAGCGTCTGTTATTTATATAAAAGGTGTCAACATTTAGTTTTTTTTGTTTATGTGGAGGATATTGTCTAACTGGTTGGATGAGTCACTAAAGCTCTTAAGTATTTTTAATATTTAGCCGTCATTGAATATGTTTTATGTCTTAGAAGGCAGTTCAAGAGTGAATGGATGCAAGTGGGTGAGTCGGAAGTAAATGAAATTTTTTTTTTTGTTAAAGCCAGCAGTCCCACAGCAGGTTTTCTGCTGTGATCTTATCTTTGTTATTTCTATGATTGGTTCTGCACCACTACAACCTCCTCATGAGAACTGTATTACTTGTTAATAAGGGTGCAGTGTTGAAAGAGATGTTAGTAATGGAGGCAGAAGGACACCTGGGAGAACGCAGATTCAGAGCAGTTCCCTGCATTTAAAGAATAATGACCATAAAGAGCCACCCAGTGCATTAAAAACTGAAGCTAAGGGCTCCTTTCTGTCAGCAGGTTATGAGCTGGATGTGAAAAAGTCAGTGCAGTGAGATTACATTGTATTAGTGTGTGTGGGTGTGTATTAGCTGCTAGCACTCTGGCTTTTGTCTCCACTATAATTTTTTCCCCACTTGTTCATAGATGAGCAAATATTTGCCTGTTTTACTCTCTCTGTTTCTCCTTGTCTTCTTCCTCCCACTTCTTATTTTGCTCCTCTTGTTTATGTTTGTTTCTTTTTTACGTTATCTTGAATCCCTCCATCATCACTGCACCCTTTAATCTAAATCCAATCCAAATATCACCACTCAGATCAGCGTGAAGGTTGGTTCTTTCATTCTTTACCTTCCTCTAACCGAGGCCTGGTAGACTGGAGCTGTGTGGCGCCGGCGGCGTCCCGCTGTGCCTCAGGCCCGTCTCGGCCGTCTTCTTCAGACTTCAGACTATTGTGCAACCACCCATGTTCCATGTTCCCATAAACCTGTACATCAACCCCTCCCTGCTTCTACAGCACATAAGAAACTATGCTCTGTATAACCTGCTGATGCAAATTTTCTGAAATGAGTATTAATTAGATGCCAATAGTAAATGATGAAAACACACTCATATTTAACCAGGAAAGTATATCATTGTTTGTAAGAAAGTGGTGGCAGAGAAGTTGTGTTAGGTTAGCAGTACATTGATGTATTTTCTCATTGGTGTGCATACAGACCACAGAGTTTAAAACAAGACAGCACACTTGTTTGTTTGAACTTGCAGAAAAAGGAAAACAATTAATAATTCATTTGCTAACAAGACAACAGCATTATTGCAGATATGGGAAGTTATACAAGAAGTATCCTTACTGCTCCAACTAAACCTCCAACCACTGTAAGTGCGACAGTCTCATGGTGCTGTCACATTCCCTCACTCCTTTCTTAATTAAAAGGAAACCTGCTTTTTATGCTATTTTTATCTGCATCACATCTGATTTCAGACTTCATAATCACTTCACAAAATTTCGCATCAAACTCAATATTCTTTCCTTGCATGCTGATGGTGTTGTTATTGTCGCGGCATGGTTCGATGTGGGCAGCATCCCTGAAGTCATATACCTTTTTTCATTCTCCCTACATCTCTCTGTGAAAACTTGACATGACAATAGAAATAAAACAACAAAAATGATAAAACAATACCTTTTTTTCAAATTTTTTGAGGCTTATCAGGAAGCATTAGGAGCAGAATGTGGAGGAGCTCAAACAATCGTAGAAAAGACGTTATGTAGAAGAGCATCATTGGCTGAGATCAAATCATTTAGTCGACTTGGACAACTTTTTTTCAATTCCTTTTTTTAAAACTTTCATCTAAGTACAGATAATATTGAAATACTGCATGACTGCATGCACAAGACTGACATTATTTAAGATAGCTAAATTCTAGGTGGAGTTTAGTGGTAACACTAGACAAACTTAATTTAGTGTATGCTTTGAAAATAACAAAAACAGTGATACTGCTCATCAAAGTAATAAGTCTTTGTTTTAAACTGGTGCTATTTAAAATTTATAAGAATATATATGTGTACTACTGTTCAAAATAAATAAACAAAAAAATAAAAGAACAAACAAAGGAAGGCATTATAATTGAATTTTCACCGATGAGTGCAGTAAACTATGCAGGAAGTATTATGCACACAGGGGTGTTGCACTCTGGTAAGGACATCAGTACACACCTATATCTTCGTCTAAAAGTTGTTTGCAGGTGTATAAAAAAAGAAATGGCAAATTCTAGTTGCTGCTTTTTCTAATATGAGTGGGAGTGCCTTAGTTGACCCACTGCATCATGTCAGAGGAAGACGGGGGCTTTGTGATTAATAGGCTATGGTCTACCACAGTGTTGCTCATTTTGCAGCTGCTATGTCGTTTTTTAGACAACCTCAGTGTTATATTTCCAGTGTAGTCAGTTTTCCGGCTGAACTCCAAGTTATTTGTAGTTCTTAGCCACCTTTACCTCTGCCCTCAGGATGGAAATAATGCTTGACTTACTTCTGGTTGTCCTATCATCCCCAATAATAGGTTTTGGTTTCTTTATTTTCAAGGAGAGGTTTTTTTTTAACACCATGCCATAAAGTGATTTACCAGTTTCCTCTCATCAGCTGCTAATTCTTCCCACAAGGGTGGATAGAGCTGTCACGTACTAAACAGGAGGTCGGCGGTTCGATTCCCCTCTGCTACATGTCGACATGTCCTTGGGCAAGACACCAAACCCTAACAATGTGCCTATCGCGTGTGTGCATGTATGTTAGTTAGCACCAAGTATGATCCAACATAGGTGCTGTACGAATGGGTGAATAAGACATGTAGTGTCAAAGTGCTTTGAGTGATTACATGACTAGAAAAAGCACTCTAAAAGTACAGTCAATTTACAATTACAGTCATTTGAGTGCTTTTGCAGATGATAGAACACAATTTTACTGGAAGTCTGCAGTGTACAGGATGAAGAGAAATGGAGAGTAGAGCCCCTGAGATGCATCTGTGCTGCTGATCCCATCTCAGACACACAACCTCTCAGTCTAAGAAACTGTGGCATATTTGTTGGGTAGTCATAAAGCCACGCAGCTATGGAAGCAGACCAGCATTTTCTGGAGTTTCTTACATAACACTGAAGACTGAATTTGAGAAATCAAAGAACATGATATTCGCTGTGCTGCATAACTTATCAAAGTGAGAGTGGATTTTCTGAAGCAGGTAGATGATAGCATCATCAGCCCTGACCCGAGGACTATAAGACAACCGGATCCTGAAAGGTGTTTACTTGCTACAGTGACAACCTCTGCAGGACTTTCACCGTGTGGGATGTTAGTTGCTTCCACCCATGGCTATAAATGGGGATGAAATTTTAAAACAAGGAAAGATGGAGAGGGGTGAGTTATGATAAAAAAAAAATCTCATAATGACTCAACCTTTACTTTACCTGATTGTCGAGAAGCAAATTCTAGTTTGACTTCTTGGCTTCTCTTTTGAGTCTGTCATGATATTGTAAACTGGGAATATTAAAGATATCGATTTTCACACCAACATTTAAAGGGGATATACAGTGCTGTATGTGATACTATAAACTAGCTTTTCAAATTGATACTACAAAATAGCAATCCTTTCTGTCCGCATAGTATTCCATCCGGCAAGTCTAATGATTTAACTTGATCATCTTTTCCCCAGGAGCTGTGGCTAGGACTTGGTCACCATAAAACAGATGAACAAAGGTGTTTACTACATAATGTCATAAAATTGTGAAGTGGCAAAAACATTTGCTTTTAGCAATTTGTATTATTTATTTTAGCTGACAGATTTTTAAAGGTGCATCTTTTGAAAAATTGCAAACCTAACTTTGTTCTGATGTACGCTCTGTAGTCTGAATGACAAGGTAAATCTCAGTATAAGACTCCTTCCCCCATCGACTCCCTGAAAATATCAAGCATTTCAGGTATTCAGCAGGGTACTGGGACATCTCCAAAAGTCTCTTAAATCACATGTTTATAGCATTCACACATATTGATTAATAACAGCAAATCAATATGCCGGTTTGCCTCCAAAGCAAAAATCACACTAAAAATCTGGCAGTGTAAACAAAGAAAGAAGAGGTTTTCACCAGGTAACCCTTCCAAACAAGCCCTATTTGTTCTGTCCTTTTCCAATTTTAGCTTCATAAACTTCAACATCTAGCTGAGGCCTGCGGAGTGTTAAATTCAGTGGCTGAGGGTGAATAAGGAGAAGCACCGCATGAAATTATAACTCCCTTCTACATTGTATTATAAAATGATGGATTTGCCTACATTTTCCATGTAAATGATTTCAAATTATAATCAAGCAGCAACGCCCTACAACTCTTTATGTTAACTTAAATTGTAGCTGTGTAATGATGTTCATAGTGGGTGCACATTGTCTCTCCCCTGCATGCCTATATTTTTTTATCACAAGCTTTGTTTTAGACAAGCATTGGACAGCCACATGTGCATGAAAAACACTGCAAAATAATCCATCTTATTTCATTTATTTACACAATTAAACAATATGAATATGTCAGCTCATACCTAGACACAGGTATTTATATCTCATGGATTGTAATTTATGCTTCACTTTTGATGTTTGTTCAGCTTATTTTGCAGTTTGACTGCTGCTCTATTGATTCACCTTGTTGTTCTCCAAGGTTGTATACTTTATTATTAATGCAGCACTGAAAAGTACCTATAGACAGTTGACAAAATATTGAGCTAAAAGTGTAAAGTTTAAAGGAAAAACGTTTTTGAATAAATCACGAAGGCAGGTAAATTCCCAACTGAAACCAGAGCTGAAGAACAGTATTTAGGAAGTAACACAAAGATTCTGAGCGTAAGGTGGCTGGAAACAGACTATAAAGAAACCCAGGGGCATTATTGAACCATAGACTCCGCCAGCCTAGTGAGAAAGCTTTTCTACTGTACATGCGATAGCCTGTAATCTACGCAAAACAACAGCATTTAGGAGCTAGGACAGAATGATAGACCCTCGCCAGTTATTAGACCTACTCATATCTTCAAGGAAACAAGAGCAAAAACATTAGGACACATACAGATTTTACTGTATTCATGGTCCCATCTGATCAGCATGTTTAACTGGACTGCAGATTACACCTTCTTTCTTTTTTTCTTTTCTTTTTTTTTCCAACCCTAACCAACGCCAGCTGTTTACTCAGACTCACCCGCCCACAAGTTAGGCCAGTAAACAGTAAGTAAGTCCCTTAGTCTCACATCTGTGTCCTCTCACGCTTCCTCTCTGTACCACTGCAGTTCGTCGTGTGCCTCCACGTTTTTCCATCCCGCCCACCAATCATGAGGTAATGCCTAGTGGCAGTGTCAACCTGACCTGTGTGGCAGTTGGTGCTCCGATGCCTCATGTCAAGTGGGTGAGGGGGGAGGTAGAGCTCTCCCAGGCAGATGAAATACCCATCGGCCGCAACGTCCTGGAGCTCACCAACATCCAGCAGTCTGACAACTACACTTGTGTGGCCATATCCTCACTGGGCATGATTGAGACCACAGCCCAAATCACTGTCAAAGGTCAGAAACTCAGCGTGTTGGGTTGTACTGTTTGAATTAAAGGGGATCTGATAAGAGGGAGGTAAAGTAGAAAAATATAATGTGCGTGGGATTGTGTGTCTCTGTGTGTGTGATGTAGTTTTACTGAGTTAGTCACTTTCACTTTGCTGTTTTCATTTCCAATAACGCTGACCTTTAACTTGATTAAGCAATTTTTTATTTCCTTGATTTGTTTTACTTCTAAATTTAATTTGCATATTTTAACATTTAAATTTAATTTGCAATTTTTATATGTTGTCTTTGTACAACCTGTCTGTATCAGAAAATCACCCGATCTGTTTAAACCTTATTTGGAATGGGACTGAGTAAACAGAAAGCTGATGGAAACATTTTCAGTCTAATTCATTCGCAACCTGGGCATGTGTTTGTATGGAAGAAAAATAATTGGATGACTGGCAAGTGAAAAAAATATTAATCCCAGAAGGAATAAATAATGTGATTTATTCTAAGTCATAAATAGGCTTGTTAAGTCAAATAAGCTATTATTGTGAATGGCCACTGCTGTTGGTCCTCATGTGTCTTTCTTTGTTACAGTGGACCTGAAGAAGCCTCTAACTGAACAAACCCTGTTATTTTATCAGTGTCTTTTGAGAGTTGTCTTTTTTTCTGCATCTTGTGCAGCTCCAGGAGCGTTAGGTCACATTGAGCCGGCCTTTTTGATCTTTTTATTCAGTTTTGTAAGTCTCTGGCTCTAATGTTGCTTCTTCAACAGATGGTTGCAAAGTAGGTTCAGTTTTCCAGCACAGGCTGATAAAAGATGTGCAGCATCTTGGTGCAGACGTCAAAGGATCTTAGGTTCCTCAAAAAGTACAGTCTGCTGTGTCCCTTCATTGAGACCAGAGGTTGCCAGATGACTGTAAAAACGTTAATAGCTTATAATTATCAAAACATTTGGGATCTTTATTCATTAACATTAGCTAATTAACTTAAAGTTAATGGTAAATTAAGTTAATGTACAGATTAATCTTGAAATTGCACTGTAAATCTTTAACACATTAATGCATAAACAACAAAGTTAGTACACATGCCATCTTACAAATCTGAATTTGGCATTATATAGGTCAGAGAAGCTGATTTGTCTTAACATTGTGGTAAACCGAATCCAAAACCAACAAATGTTGTTGTTACGGGGTCCCAAACACCAAAATACGTTATCTTGGTTGTTGTGGCTCAAAAAAGTTTGAGAGCCACTGATCTACTGTAGTGTTATTGTTTGGTTGCAGCAGAGACTCTTTCTGTCTCCTTTCTTGTAACTAAACAGACAGAAAGAGGAATACTGCTTACTACTGCAGCTCTTATTCATTATTATTTCTTTTTGGGATTCAAAAAGTTTATAATTTTTTTAATTTCATTAGATAATGACAACAAACAGAAAGGTATACACACCTTTATATTTTCTCCCCTGTTTTCTGTAGATGCTTGTTTTGGAATCTACATTGCATCAAAGTCTGACTTCAGGCTGACCAAGGATAGACGCATGCAAATTAATCTGGTACTAGACTGGAATACATGAATTATTGGAAGGAGCATGACCTATGTGAAATAATGGCCCAACAGTCTGGCAGTTCATAGAACCAAAACACTTCCAGGTGGTCCCAATGGCCAGTTTGCTCTTATTTTTAAAAAGTGGTTTCATTGAGCAGGTATAAGTCTTATCCATAGTTTGAAAGTTCAATGGTTGATTTTTTGTTTGCTCTTTCCTAATACTGAAGTGTTCTTAAGCGAAATAGATTAATCAGTATCTGAGTGGCCGATCATATGATCAGTGTTTATATATGTGAGACTGAGTGAATGGGACTTTTTTTCCAAATTGCATTGAATGCTCGAAAAGCTGTTTGTCTGACTGTCTTGTCTCACTCCGCTCTCCAACAGCTCTTCCCAAGATGCCCACCTCCCTCATCGTGACAGAAACCACAGCCACCAGTGTGACTCTAACTTGGGACTCTGGGAATCCTGAGCCTGTGTCGTACTACGTGATTCAGTACCGTGGCAAACAGTCTGAAAACGGTTTCCAGGAAGTAGATGGTGTAGCTACAACCCGTTACAGCATTGGTGGCCTTAGCCCCTTCTCTGAATACAAGTTTCGCGTCATGGCTGTGAATAATGTTGGCCGGGGCTCTCCAAGCAGTATTGTGGAAACCCGTACAAGTGAGCAGGTGCCCTCATCACCGCCTCTTCATGTTCAGGCACGAATGTTGAGCTCCAGCACCATGCTGGTGCAGTGGGAACCTCCAGAGGAGCCCAATGGTCAAATACAAGGCTATCGGGTCTACTACAGCTCTGAGCCCAGCGACCCACTCAGTGCGTGGCAGATACACAACACTGATAACAGCCAGTTAACGACCATCTCAGGTCTGATTGCAGATATCACCTACAGCCTCAGAGTGCTGGGCTTCACCGCTGTGGGAGACGGGCCACCCTCTGATGTGGTACGGATCAAAACCAAGCAAGGAGGTAACACCATACTCAATAGACTACCATGAAGCAATGAAAGATGTTGAAGGCCCTTTGAAAAGTGCATGACTTGGTCATGTTTTTGCCTGATTACTTTGGTGTGTCCAGAAATGTATAAAATATCACCCAGAACACCACTGAAACATTTGTTTCCCCATTCTGGTACAGTATGGAAACGGTCTTCCAGGCTTGATTTTTCATAGTAGTCTAATCTTCACATATGGGCAGAATCAGCTGTTTATCACTGCAGCATGGATGGAGCTGCAGCATCATAGGATGAAAACATCCAATTTCACTGTGACTGATTAACACACAGATTTAGCAGCTGCATTAATGTGGAATATAGAGGAGTACAGAATAATGGGTAGCATACAGAATGAGCTCACAGCAGGCTTTTAGTTCAGAAAGGTTCGACTATCTCTTTTGAGTGGTCATAACAGCTGTTACAGTCACTATTTTTGTGGGATTGGATCAATCGTCTTTCTTTTTGTTTACTTTCATCAACAAATGAAATTAGTCTTCCGCAGACCAGAAACATTGAATGAGTTAGTGAGAGAGAGGAAGTCATATGCTTCTGGACTCCCCTGTGTTTGTGGAAAATGGCTCTAGTGACATCATCTGGTCAGCAGTAGAGGCACAAAAGTGATTTACCGAAGGAAAACAACACAGCTCAGCTAGATATTTTGAGGGATGAACATGGCGCCACAATGACAGCAGGTGCAGCAGAGAGTTTAAGTGGTGGTTTAAGCAGTTCAAACATGGAGCGACCCGGTTATTTGACTAATGGTCTCCATGAAAGGAAAGACATGGAAAGTATGGCAAAAAGATGTTCATTTTCCTTTCTGAAACATGACACCCCTCGTACAAAAACAATTCATTGTTACAGGGATGCATGTGTAGTGTTGCATCTAAGTGTGTGTCTCCTTTATTGGAAAAACTGACAATAATGACAATTAATGTTAAGAGTTTAATTAATGCAAAGTCTCACTGCATCCTGTCAAATAAGTTATGTGAAGGCTTGTGTGAAGGCTTGTAAGGAGGCAGTTTTCATTCAATTTCATTATTTTTATCATCTGTTTTTTAATACATGTTGGTTAATTTAACTCTGTTTTTGGTGATAATAATAATACTTCAGATTTAATTTCAGACCATATACTCAAAACAGTTTGTTAATTTCTTTTTCTCTTTGCCAGTATTACTTATGACCTTAAAGTTTTTCACTGAGTATTAATTAGACTTTATTAGAATTTTTCCCATATTAATATTCCCTATTAGCTACTTCTCAGTAATTATTTACTATTATTGTCTTTTAATGGATGTAACTTTATATTTTCGTCTCATTTAGTATTCTGGAATTTCTGAAAATGTATTTTAGCCCTGCTGACACAAATGTAAAGTTCAGAAAGGGATGAGATGTATTGACAAATGCAGACAGATGATATGAACTTGACACTTGTCAAAATTATCATATACTGCAATATGATAAAACGTGTGCCGAAAAATCCTAGTGATAGACTTTCTTTTTTAATTGTAATGACATTTTTTACAATTCTTTAGTCTTCTGATTGTGGGTGACTTTTAAGTGTACATATATGTGTATAATTTACACATTGTTCAGCTGAGCCTTTCCTACTCACATGTGATTTACTCTGTGCCTCCATCATTGTCTCTCTCATTATCCTTTCGTCACTTCATCTTTCTGCTTTCAGTTCCAGCTCAGCTCTCTGGTGTCGAAGCTGAGGCCGAGCTGGACACGCGTATAATGCTGTCATGGATCTGGCCAGCCAAAGACCCCATCACTGGTTTTGAACTGCTTTACTGGGAAACCAACAATCCTGCAGACAAAGTAAATACCATCCTTTGTTTGTCTTTCATTCTTTGGATATTAGTTTTTTTGCAGCTTTCTATGGGCGCACTTGTGTTTGTGTTATAACCTGCATGTTCTAATCCTTTCACAGCACCGTGTCACTTTCGATGCAGCAGGATCTCATGCAGTTGATGGACTGAAACCAGACACTTTATACTCCTTTTCCCTGGCAGCACGATCTGAGATGGGTTTGGGCGTTTTTACACAACCGATTGACGCAAGGACCGCCAAAACCAGTAAGCATGACGACACTTACATGTGAGGTGAAGGTTATTTCGTCTGCTCTGATTTATGTTACAATTAGCGTACAACAAATGGCCGCCCAAAAGTCCACTTTGGCTCACGTTTTGTGCTGTGATTTGCTTTCAGTGCCTGGAGCTCCTCCCAGAAAGGTGGAGGCAGAAGCCCTAAACTCCACGGCTATCAGGGTGGCATGGCAGCCTCCCCTGACAGTGAAGCAACATGGCCAGATCCAAGGCTACCAGCTGATCTGCTCCCGAATGGAAAATGGCGAGCCTCATGGACAGCCGCTTTTTATGGATATTTCAAACCATGAAACTAAGGTACTGTGAAATTCACTCTATTGAGTCCAAATAAAAGAAGGCTTGTGATTTATGCTCCAATGATCAGGTCATGCTAATCAGGAAGTTGGGACATTGTTGTTTATCTTTTTAAAGATATGCAATATAATTCTAATGGAAAATGAGTCGTATGATTCTGAGACATGTTGTAGTTTTTTCATGAGTATGTAGATAATATGTAATATATAGTATTGCATAATTGCCCATATTTTTCTAATATGTAGGAAGCCATTATAACTGGTCTGCTCCCAGAGACCTCATATTCTGTGACTCTGGCTGCTTACACCACAAAGGGGGATGGAGCTCGCAGCAAGGCCAAGGTGGTTTCCACCACAGGAGCAGGTGGGTCCATCATGTTTGCTGAGTGCAAAACAGTTTGAAATTAATGTTATGTTGTGGAAAATGACAATAAATACTTCTATCTCTATTGTTTTGACACGAAAATTCTCAATCCTGAGTTGGCCCTAGCCTAGTAGCTGAAGCTAACTCTGCTGTTGCACAAATTGCCATGTAGTTGATGTTAGCCCTCATCTACCAATACTTTGGTGTTGTAGTGCCTGGAAAGCCCACTATGATGATCAGTACCATGATGGGGAACACAGCTCTGATCCAATGGCAGCCTCCGAAAGAAATTGTGGGAGAGCATGTAGGATACCAATTGCAGTACAAGAGAGCTGATGAGGAAAGTTTCACTGTCAAAGACTTCAGGAAAACAGACGATCATTTCACAGTCACCGGCCTCCACAAGGGAGCCACTTACGTCTTCAAACTGTGTGCTAAAAACCGAGCAGGTGCTGGGCAGGAATATGTAAAAGAGATAAGCACCCCTGAAGACGTACCCAGCAGCTACCCACAGGATCTGAGTGTGGTCGGCTTAACGTCCACTTCCACAAAGCTCACGTGGGAACCTCCTCCTTTAGCTGAGAGAAATGGAAAGATCGTCAAGTATGAGGTTGTGTGTCGAGATATTAATGGCCAGCACAATAGCACAAACAGTACCATGGAGACGCAGATGTCAATCCAGGGTTTGCAACCTGACACGACATATGACATCAGAGTTCAAGCTTTCACACGCAAAGGAGGAGGACCTCTCAGCCCCAGCGTCCAAATCAGGACAATGTCCACTTCTATGCCAGGTGAGATTCCAAAACTGTTATTCTACATTTGATATATTGTGGAAGTCAGAAATGGAAAATTTACAATTTTGTCATCATCTTTTGTGGATGATCAAAGTAAGAAAAAGCATGTATGCTTAAAGTGTTGCTTTGTGACATTTGCACAAACAGCTGGCATATGTCAGCAAACAGAGCACATGTTAAAATGAGAGAAGTAAAATGAGCATGGATATTAATTTCAGAAGCTTGGCTTGACACATCTTATCAAAGTTAATTAGTAAATGTTGTATCAAACACCTAAAGCAGACAATTTAACAACTTCACTTTTGACAAGGGGCGAACTGTTACATGAAAATCATTTCAAGTGGTGGCTTGCATAAGGCCTGTTAGAACGTGAACGCACTGTTAGAAAGTGTGCAAACTACCCAGCACGCGCAAAAACATGCTTCAGGTAATTTACTAACAAGTGAGCCGAGGATTGCATCTGCTACATCTTCAAAATAACTCCAGCTCTCAATTTGGCACATTTGTCTTGAATGAATTTGTTATATGAGCGGTTTTGCCAGAATTCACAAAATACCTGGAGGAGGTGCAAATAAATCATTTTTGCACACTCAGTTTGATTTATTAAAAGTGCAGTGGTTGTTCCTGTTCCTATAGCTACCACTTTTGAATAGCAGGAGCTCTCTGAATGTGAATGGAAACAGCCCAATTCTGCAGGACAGTAGGCACACATCCATCTGATTCACAATATTTGATTCAACATTGTTAATATGAAACAGAAGATTCACAACATTTCTCAGTAGTTACTAAATCTTACATTATGTCTTTGTATTTTCCCTTTTTTCTAAGGGTCTCATTTTAACCTGGATATTCACAGTGCACCCTTCTCCTCCAGGCTGAAGGAGAGTTGCAAAGTTTCTAAACTTGCTGTGCAGAAGTGCAATTACATGCAAAACCCTCATTTAAATAAAGTGTTTCTAACAAGTTTGCACCTGCCAAGATTTGCGCAATCAATCTTAGTAAATCTTTCACAAACCAGGGGTCACCAACATGCACAAAATTGTAGGTGGCACAGGCAAATTACTACACGCAGATTGAGATCTTGGTAGATCCGGCCCATAATCCCATTTGTGATATTTCATGGTTGTGAAGTCCTTTGTCTTACCACAAAAGAAAGTTACTATAAAGAAAATTTATTTGATTTATGTTTCCAAATTTTCAAAACATTCTTTATATTGATTGATAATCAGATTTACTTTTTCATGAACAAAAATTACAAATTTATGTATCATCTTAATCATATATAGAACCAAAATGACCACCTAATAATCACCCAGATCTTTCCTTAGTCTTTACCAAGAACTTTGGAGCAAAGACTGTAATGGAAACCTCAGTGCTGCTGACTTGGGAACTACCAGAAACCTATGAATCTCAACTACCTCTTAAGGTAAGATACATTTTAAATGCGTGCAAGGTCAGTGTACAGTAAGATTGTTTAATGAATACAGTTAAGTGATGTGTCCTGATCGAGTTGTTGCTTGTGGGAGTCAGGACATCATTGCATTCATACAGTAAATAACATTTTAATCACTTTAGTTCAGACTGTAGAGAGATATGTAAAACACACTTTAAAAAAAGATTAAATCAGGTTTATGCCATTGGAATGGGTCAAATTTTATTAATATATTAGCCATTAAATTACAGCCACTAATAGTTGAGTTTCATGGTCACTACTTGGCAGTGTTCTTAACCCACACATGTATGTGTAGATGGGCACCCAATTTATTGTTCGTTTAAGTTTTAGCTCAACAAACACAAGGCTTGAATGTAAGGCAAGCTGTACGTACTAATCATCAATCCCACTGCATCTTTAATCGGTAAAAAACTAAACAAACATAATCTTGGTTTCAGATTCTGTACAACCAGCAAAGTGTGGAAGTGCAAGGCATCCTGAAGAGAAAACTCATCACACAGCTTCAACCAGACACTGATTATTCCTTTGTGTTAATGAACCGAGAAAATGGTGCCGGTGGCCTCCAGCAGCAGGTTTCCATTCGAACAGCTCCAGATCTGCTAACTGGGAAACCAAGCCGATACCAGCCTGATGTGGACGAAGATGGGAAAGTGACTCTGATCCTGCCTAAAGTCCCTGCTGAAGCCAAATTTAGGTTTGTACCATTTGTTTATTTATTAATGAAAACACAATTGATCCTATGGTAAAACACCAGTCCACGTGTTCATTTTGTCTAGTTGTAGAATTGGTTTGATGTTATTTGTGAATTAGATTAAAAGGTCTGCATAGTTTTTCAGCATTCCCATTTTCCTCCCCATTGTGTCCTCTGAAATGCTGGGTCTCTCTTTAAATCATGAGACTCGAACGGTTGAAAAAAAAAAGACATTCCAAAGATTTAATGGGTCAGGAAGAAATGGTATGGTATGAAAATCAATGTTGCTGAACTGGAAACTAACTGGTTTGCTACAAATATGCTACCTGCAGGAGTCGAAGAATTGTGGAAAGAAATTAGTCTCATAACAGATACAAAAATGTAATACATGATTTACAAATGTTTACAACAATCTGTAAGTAACTTTAGATTCTTGTAAATGTCTGTTTGAATGAATGCACAGTTATCAAGCAGACTGAGCACCTGTGAACAACATTATGCATGCACACATTATAGACTGCATACATCAGTCGCTGAAAAACTAAATCCAACAAAAGGTTTTTAGGTGCATGTCTTTCTGTTGGCTCATTAACTCAACCATCAATAGTTGTGTAACAATAGTTATGTAACATCCATCCATTTTCTATACCGTTTAATCGAATTGGGTCGTGGGTGGACTGGAGCTTATACCAGCTATTAACAGGCGAGAGTTGTGTAACAATACATTTAAAAAACTGATTCAGTGATCTCTACATCATTAGCATTAATCCAAATTAAAACCCATTAGTAATTTGGAAGCAGCACTTAAGAAAGAACATGTTATTGTTTACATATGCTGTGTTCTAACATTTGAAATGTCTATTTTTGATTTGATGTGGAACATGTGTAACTGTGATAAAGTCAGACTTTCTATTCTGATCATTATAACTAAAGCAGGAATAAAATGATATCTTGATATTTTGAGTGATTTTTATGGTCTAAGCAGAAATTTATCCTGAACCTGATCAAGGCAAAATCCTGTGGTGGCAGTTTTGGATATGATATGGAATTGTGATGAAACCTGTGATTTACACTCCTCACCATTACTATATAATGAAAATGAATCCCATTAACCCAAAAAAAGGCTTGAATCCCAACCTCTTTTGTTTTTTATGACAGTTTTCAAGACTTTAAATTCCTGTGGTCTGGATGAAAATTAAACTTTTCTTAAACCACAAAGATCAGTGTAAATATGTGTGTTATACTGATAAACCTTCTTCGGGACAAAATTTATTTCCTTAGCACTACTTTTAAATGTAGTAGTAAAAGCACTACATGTTGTATTTAGAGTGCATCTGTGAATGTCATGAGAAACACATGGAACTCTTTTCTTAAGCCTAGACAAGGTAAAACAGGCAACATATAAATGTGGAACATTTCCGATATTCACTCTGAATCTGATCCAGTTGTGTTTAATGCAGGTGGTACTACATCGTGGTTGTCCCTGAAACCCCAGCTTCTCTAACGAGGTGGGAAAATCCTGAAGATGTAGACCTACATGAGGTTAGTGCATACTAGTTAGTTTAGATTTGTTGATATAAGTAACAGGTTACACTTTTCATTCATGTGCCACAGCACAAGTTTTATCTTTAACCTTTCGACTCTAACTTAGTAGATTACCGTAGAGCACAGACTTTTGTATTGTTATAGCTCGGGATAATATAGATATATGCTTTTTACCTAAGCTTTGTTTGAAGGTTCACTATATTTTTTAAACTTCAAACCAGCAAACTACTAGTTGAAGGGGGACAAGTATAATGATGTGTTTTTTTTACATCAGGTATGCTCTGTCAGCAGGTACAGCTGTACTCTGTGGGTTATCTTGGTGACTTTTGCAGAATTGTGATTTTGTTTTCTCTGAATTCCTCCACTAAATACTGTAGACCATATTATTCAGCTAAAAGCCTTTGACAAAGAAAGAAAGGAATATCACCACAGTGATATGGTTTTCCTGTAATAAAAAAGATCTTCTTTCTTCTTTTAGAGCTCTACGTCAAGTTTGACTTTTGGCTTCACCTAGTGGGACACCAACTGGTTTACTGATGTCATATTTTAGACCTTTAAAGTTATATCTAAGACTAGGATAAGTCTAAAACCAGTTCAGTTCAATTCAGTTGAGTTAGATTTATCTTTATAGTTCACAACATATGTCATCTAAAGGTCTTTTAGTACAATTTTCCTCTGGAGAAAACAGTGTTTTTCATTTAATTAATTTTACACAGAGAATAAAAAACATTCAATTAAATCCATTTATAATCACATTTATTAGTTGTTCAGTCCAATTCAAATTAGTCTAGTTTATTATGTATGTGGACATATAGTGCGAAGAATATTTTGTTGTACTCTGTATATACTCTGCACTCTTGCTGAGAGGAACTAAATGAAAAGGGCTCTCTTTTAAATAAATATTTTTGGTATCTTATTTTGGTATACCACCTCAAGGATCCCCAAAGTCTGATTGTGTTGTTTCACTGGTAGCTTCTAGAGGCTGGTGCAGATGTCGGTCTGCAGAGACAGAGCCAAGATTTCCTGCAGCCTTTCATCGCTGCAAAGCTGGAAACTCTGCCCGAGGTCTTCGTTCTAGGCGATGAAATGAAGTACAACGGCTACTACAACAAACCTCTGTTTGTCCACCAGAAGTACCGCTGTTTTCTTTTGGCTGACCTGATGGATCAAAAGTCTGTGAGTAGCTCCTATGTGTGTTTAAACACACAAGCATTATTGGTTACATTATATGTGTGTTATCCTAAAGTTTCCCAGACAAATTGTAAACTATGTAGGAGATTTCTGTAATTCTTACTATATAAATAAAATTACATAGATTAAACAAGATAATAAATCCACAGGAGAAGTTATTAGATTTTCCTGTAACTAGGCATCCCCACTGCTCTAAACATTTTGCAGATATTGCAAAAGATGTTGTCCTTTTTTACTTTATTTTTCTGTGGTGTTTGTTTGCAATAATCTGTTAGCAAAAAAAACAAATCGGCTTTTATATATTTTAGTTTGACCTCTTTAACTAACCTTAACCCACCCGTTTCATCAAGCTTATTTATAATGCGATGTGCAAGGTAAAGTAATTGTGTATTCAGTACACACTTCAGATTCTATGCTAATGACAAGCACAAATATTACACAAAAACATGTAGAGCGATTAAGAGTAAAGTTAGGCATAAATTTGTCAATGTTCATGGTTTGTTTAGCATTTGAATGAAGCAGTATAAAGTTAATAGAAGACAATGTCATATCATTTTTTCCATCTTCTTCTAATCCTTTGAAGCAAAGGACATTTGCAACAAGTCTGTTCTCTGAAACCTTAATGGTGAAGCACAGTGGTGTGATCAGACATCCTCAAGAGGACCCGGAGATGCTGTGGGTGATGGGTCCCGTGCTGGCTGTCATCGTCATCATCATTATAGTTATTGCTATTTTACTCTTCAAGAGGTGAGCCTTAACGGCAGAGTTTTTTCAAATTTACACACGCTCGATATTTTAGCAGTTAAGTCCTCAATACCACATGAGGTGTTTACTACGTTTAATTAGATAATAGTTACAGTATAAAGATGATTAAAGATGATTTAAACATTAAAACCGATCTTTGTTGTTTAGATCTTTTCAGAATTGAGCAGAAGCTGTAAAGTTTTCTGTGGAGGGATCTCCTGTAAGAGCTCAGTTGGATATTAGATGATCCTGCTCACTGTGACACTGTATTCCTGCTGCTAACAACTGGTCGTTTAACAGTTTCTCTTTCTCTTGTCCTCTACTTCCATTCTGCCTGCTTGCGATGGATGAAGCCAACAAGAAAGGTTAGTGCTTCAGTCTTTTCTTACACTTCAGCTGTTCACTGATTACAGGTCTGCCACTCCACTTCTTCTTGATTTTTGAATAACACTTGATTTTTGAATAAGACTGTTTTGAAGTGAAAATGGCAGGCAGCACCTTATCTTGATTTATGGTTTCAGAGCAGAAGGAGGTGAATATCAATGAATAACATGTGTGTTTTGTTTTTTTTAAGAAGTATTTTACGCTGTTCATGTGATGGAAGAAGGCATTGTCTTATTACATGCCGTGAGTTTGAAGGGTCTACGTATAGCCACTCTGTGAACTGGGCCTTTCTTGAACTGGGAGTCTTTCTGTGGAGGTCCTACAGGACTAGCTGCTGCTGTTGGAACAGAGAAAATCTCCTTAGATGAAGGTCACATTTAATGGTGACTTGAACAATTTGTCTCCGGAGTTGTTCTGTTCTCCTTAGTTTTTGATTAAGGCTTTTAATTTCACGTTGAAATAAAGTTCTCTAGCAGTGTTTTAGTGTCCATGAGTTCATTATTGAATCTCAGGCTTTTTTATAGTGAATCTATTCATTGGGTTTAGCTAGTTTCTTTAGCCAGTAGATCATGTCAGGGTCTATACTCAATATAGGAAATATCTCTAATGGTGCTTAAAGCCTTTCTTTTTTCTATTTATTATGAGTATATATGAGTCAGGGGTATATTTAGCCATATTTTGATTATATTTAGTTTCCATTCTAGTGTATTCAAAGTTTTTGGTGATGTGATTATAATTTGTCATTTTCTCCTACATTTTGCCATTGTCTTGCCCCTCCAGGAAACGGGCGTCTCCAGGCAAGGATGAGCGCATGGCAGGTATTAATGACTCGCTGATGGGCCACATCGCAGATCCTGTGGAAATGAGAAGACTCCACTACCAAACACAAGGCATGGACACTTTTTTCATGGTCATTTTTAATAGCTAGGTTATTAAATGTAAATTTATAGTTTTACCGGAATCATGTCTCGTTTTGCTGTTGAAAGTCATATGAACAAGAACCACTAACAAAAATCTCCCGGTCCTGCAAGTAAAGCTCAGTGCTTGCTGATCTGGTTATTTGTCTTAACATCCTTTACAGCAGATTATGGTCAGGTGACAATTCCTGCTTTGGTTCCACAATTATCATCAACATGCAACACAGTTCTTTTTCATAGAGTCTTTCGTAAAGTATTTGTGTTTCTTTAACACATTTATATCTTTCACCCGCCTGTCTCAAACGTTCTTAGTTTCAAGTTTTTTTTTATTTACCATGTTCTTCTTTCTTAATGTTGTTGACATTTCCATGCATAAATGCATCAACTAACTTGAATCCCAGTCTTTTCTTACTGTGTGCCACTAATTTCCTGATACAATCCAACATCCCAGTAAGTTGCAACAGTATGGAAAAATCCAAAAATCCAAAGTGTAGTCAGTTTTGTAGCAAGGAACCACAAGCCAGGACTCAGACCTTTTTCACCTTTATCTTCCTGACAGGATCGCTGAAAGTGACCCTGTCTTAAAGGTGGCATTTATTCCCAGAAAATCTCTGTGTACCTTTCTATCTTAATGCTGCCATCAAAAAAGTCTGTGTTACCTCTACCATCCATCTGCCGTCTGGTTGTGGGAGACTCATCTGCTCTCGTCTCTCTTCAGGGATGAAGGAACATCTTCCAGTTGCAATTTGTGATCTGGTAGATCATATAGAGAAATTAAAGGCCAATGACAACCTGCAATTCTCACAAGAGTATGAGGTAAATCTTATTTACTTCTTTACTTACTTTTTTCTGTAGCCACTTTTAATAATGGAAGAGTGTATTTTATCAAGTTTTTGGAATTTATAATTTTTTATCCGATATACATGAGTACATTTTTCTGAAGTTTGTCTCAGATACAGTTTAACAGTACATAATGCAAAAAAATTGAGACAACAAATATGAAAAGGCAAGCTTAGGTTGATCCCTCCATGGGATTTTTTGTCCAATGAAACGTCAGATCAGTAGTGTTTGGACTATTGTCATCATCAGTTTCAACCTTTGATAATGGTTATGACACCTAGTTTCACAAACTTTCCTTAAAAATACTTTTATACTTTTTCAACTGCATCCTTTTTGTATATAATCCTTATTGAGGTCATTTATCTGTCTTTATAGTGCTTTCCACACATAAGTTGTTTTACCATTATTTATGGAAGTGTCTTTCTTTTCTATAGAGTAGAATAGTGGTTCCCACTTTCCTTAAATGGAAAACTATTTTGCAGCATAGATTTAACAGACATTAATGATAAAAAGAGCTATTGAGTGGATTCATACTGTGGATGTGGGACGGGAATGAATTCCTGTGTTCCATGTTGCAGCAGAACTTAAGCAGCTGAAGCGGGACTGTTCCGGAAGATCTAAACTGTCCTGTGTGTATATGCAGGGCGATTAAATCATTAAAGGTGTTTCATGTTGCAGAGGAACAAAGTGGAGATACAATTGATGTATCTGTGTCACATCTATTGGTTTGAGCTTTTCACTCACTGACAGACGTACTAAGGCACATGCTTAATAAATGACTACCTGCTGTTAATCTCTCTCTCTCTCTCTGTCTTTCTATCTCTCTTTCTCTCTCTCCTAAACCCCGTTTCTACCTCTATATCCATTTCTTTCCCTCCTTTATGTGTCAGTCTGTCGAACCAGGACAGCAGTTCACCTGGGAGTACTCCAACCTGGAAGTGAACAAGCCTAAGAACCGCTATGCAAATGTTATAGCTTATGACCACTCCAGGGTAATCCTCACACCTGTGGAAGGTGAGAGGCGCAAATTCTGATATTGCGAGATAATCTGTGCCTATACTGACCTTATTTAGTGATAGAGGGGTTGTAAGATATAGTTGGTCGGGACTCAGTCATGACCAGTGGCAGGTAAAGAAGTTGAGACATTAACTTAACATATTTGAATAAAGAAAAGGATCTGCAGGACACAATTGGAAGAAAAAAAACATCCAAACCAAAAAAAAAACTAAAAAACATACACGAAAATAGAGTGTGGAAGCAAATGCAGCAATGATGAAAAATGATCACAAAAAGGAAGAAGCAGCAAACCTGTTTCATGGAAAGCTGTTTGGTTCTGCCTGTTCCCGGCTGCAGGAGTTCCAGGCAGTGACTACATAAATGGAAACTACATCGACGGCTACAGGAAACAGAACGCTTACATCGCCACACAAGGACCTCTGCCAGAGACGCTCTGTGACTTCTGGAGGATGGTGTGGGAACAGAGGACCTGCACCATTGTTATGATGACTCATCTAGAGGAGAATTCACGGGTAAACCTATAATGTTAACTTCATCAGCAACAGCATCACGCTTCGTAAAACAAAGTCATATGAATGTCATTGCCATTTTTTGCACAGGTTAAGTGTGACCAGTACTGGCCAAGTCGTGGTACAGAAACTTATGGGAGGATTCAGGTCACCATGCTGGACACTGTGGAGCTGGCTTCATACAGTATGCGAACATTCAGCCTTTACAAGGTCAGAACTTTCTGTCTATTCTGTGTAAGTTGGATGCAATTATTTGTGCAGAAGTCTTACAGCTGCTCTCTGCTTCCATACATTTGGTAGCAAAGCAACTTTAAAATTCTTTTCTCAGAAAATAAACGATTAAAAAGGTCATGAGAAACCCAAGTTATTAACTTGACTTTCAGTCTTACTTGTTTGAACAACCAGTAATGAAATAATGTGAGAAGTCTCATTTTTACTCCTACAATGTGCCAAATCGCAGACGTTTTTGTATTTCACATATAAACAGACCTCAAGGAGAGTGTGCCTATAGTGCAAAAATAAGATATTGTTTTTTAGATAGGCTTATTAAACGGAGGAATTCTTAAAGGGAGGAATTAAAGGTGATAAGTTTAATTCCTCCCGGCCACTAGGTGGTGGAATCACACTCTTCTTTCTCATTCCGATCAACAATTCTACCGGTTGCCAGGTAACAGTACAGCAGAATGTTAGTTAGCTTGAATCTGAGAGCTGCGATGAAAGGTAGATCCATCTCTACACAGGGCTGCAAATCTGGTAGATCTGTTTCTACACGAGGCCGTAGATCTGGTAGATCCATTTCTACACGAGACCATAGATCTGGCAACTCCTGAGTTACTGGCTTAAAATCCTTCAGTGTATATGTCACCATGGTAACTAGATGTGAATATTTATATATCTTGGACCTGTCAAAATTGATAAAACAATCATTTCTATACTATTTTTTAAAAAATTCTGTGAAATATTCCTTTTATTGTGCATCCCTCTAGATGTTCTGTGAATATTTTGATTTTGGAAAAGTAATTATTTTCATGAAAAAGTTGTGGCTATCACCTTTAAACTTGTAGTAATCACCTTTTTTAATTAAATAATTAATATGTCTTAAATAATCAGAAGGTTTTTTCATAGCAATCAACTCTCAGCTAATGTGTAAAACCTCTGGATAGTAGTTAGGTAATAGTTAACAGAATTCCACAACCAGGTTGGCTGAGGCTAAGGAGGCTTCCTCGAAAATGAGGGAACTATTTGTCTGCACGAGACCCCTGGAAACCACTCGATGTTGAACTATGGTTTACAGTAGGTTGAAATATGCAGGTTTTACGTTTTTGTTTCTCTGATCTTTTCCTTTTATATATTTTTCTAATTCATTCATTAGTTTTGCATCTGTGGGAATCTGTGAGAATGTGGTCATTACAACTGGTTATTATGATGGCACCAGAATAATTTTGCGTACATGGTGCTTTAGCACATTTTTGTGACTAAGATGCAAAATGTTCGTGTTTGTGCACTAACAGAATGGTTCTGTTGAGAAAAGAGAAGTTCGACAATTCCAATTTCTAGCCTGGCCTGACCACGGAGTGCCTGACTATCCCACCCCAACGCTGGCCTTTGTTCATAGAGTCAAGGTCTGTAATCCTCCAGATGCTGGCCCTATGGTGGTTCACTGCAGGTAAATTACTAATTACATGTACATTAAGCTTTAGTGTCTCTGACAGAATGTGTGTATGAACTATCTACCAGGAAGTGACTGCAACTCAGGTATTAGAGTATTATATAGTACAGCACATCATTGTCCAGCCCTGTATAAATTATTCTAAGAGCTTGAATAAGTTCTTCCAGTCGTTTTCATTCTGAATCTGTCTTTACATCTTGGTTTATGCCAGTCTGAATCAGTTGTGGCCTTGAAACTGCACAAATATACATTTCCTTATAAAAAAGATGGTGAATGCTAGATGGATATTATACTTTCATGCTTTTTGAACACCATGTTTGTAAGAATAGTGATTTTTTTTTTTTTGGAAAGCTGTGTGAAATTAAAAATCTTTTTTAGAGAACCTAAGGTTCAGTATTTGAATTTAGAACTACATATTTGCTGATTCTTATGTCTTTCGGATACCATGCCACTGTAATTTTGTTTTATGTTTGCACCCTGTCAGCGCTGGTGTGGGCCGAACTGGCTGCTTTATTGTAATAGATGCCATGCTGGAGAGGATGAAGCATGAGAAGACAGTGGATATATATGGTCACGTGACATGCATGCGAGCTCAGAGGAACTACATGGTGCAAACAGAGGATCAGTACATATTCATCCATGACGCCCTGCTTGAAGCTGCAACATGTGGGAGCACAGAGATCCCTGCCCGCAGCCTGTATACGCACATCCAGAAGCTCACCCAGATTGCTCCAGGAGAGACTGTCTCCCCCATGGAACAGGAGTTTAAGGTAGAAACTTTTGGGTTTTTCTAAAGAACATGTTTTTATCTGCTCAATTTGACAATCCTCTCTCTGCATATGCCTGGCTTATGTCAATATACTGGTTTTGGATCCAGAATGACATGAAGGTGATGGATTAAGGTGATCATGTGCCCCTAAGCTAATTGTGTGAGT